>CAJQZN010016254.1:0-29790 GCA_907164685.1 Colias eurytheme | reverse complement strand
AGTAGTACCCACCTCAACGCTTCGCTTATGAGGCGTGCAATATTATTGCTATATCTAATATTCAGTCTCGTATTCAACCGGTTTATTTTTGTAAAGAATAACTATTTACGCAATTGGTTCAGAATTCTTATATAAATTATTCTTATAAAATCTATGTGTTTCAATATTTTTAGGTTAAAATTCACGCTTCAGACGATACGGTATACGTTGATATGGAAGAATTGTTGGGACGATCTAACTCCATTCCACTGATGGCTAATTCGGAAATTACATTGTCGGTGAATATATTCTTATATGTATTTTCAATATAAAAATTAAACTGAGGTTTATCACGAAAATAGACTATGAAATGTACAAATAAGAGATACTAATGAGGTGTTTGAAAGAATCGGTTGTTTTGAATTGATACCTTATATCTTATCGAAACCAAAATATTAAATACGATCTGTAAAATATGTACGTAAATATTCCGGTAAATTTTAAACAATGAAATTTGCCCCACAGTCTGCCTAGTCTGTTAAAATTGCCTCCTATACGTATACAGGAAGAATAAGAGCACGTTATTTATATAGCTAAGTGCCGTATCTCGATAATTTTATAAAACGGGGATAACAAATACATTTACAGGTAGAACAAACAGTGAACGATGCAGCCGTAACATCAGTGAAACCGAATCTGCGTGATTGTTTGTTCAAAAATGAAAGGCCAACATTTACAAAGGATTGGCCATTTTCCTTCTATTCTGTGACTGCTTGCATGTTATATTGTAAAGCGATCACCCAGTACCAATTGTGTAACTGTACTTACCATTTTATATCTAGTATTGGTAAGTTTTAGGGTACAATTACTTGTAAGGATTGAGAAATTTTTGGTAAAAAAATGGAGGATAGTTTTCAATGTAATGTATGAAAAACAATGACAAATAGCTTTGTCCGCCTATATCATGTTGCTGTTTATTAGAACAGCCTTTACATTGTTGTATCGTAAAAACAGTGTTAGAGTCTACTAATTGTCATTAATCAGTCTCGTAAAATTGCACCAGGTTTTAAGGCAAAAGAATAAACATAGTTTTTAACTTTAGTTATGCTAGATATAAAGAGTTTTATTTAGCATTAATTAATATAACAAAACGTAGGTACAATTTAATTTTGCCCACCCACTTGTAAATTGTACCTACTTAAAGATGACTAAAAATTATGATTCAAATTACTTACCGAAAGTTTCATCCGTGTTATTCACCCATCTCAGTGATATAATTAATATTATTTCGAAGTCAATAGTAAATTTTATATATAAGTACACTTTAGAAAATCTTCCATTTCAGTAAATATGCCACCTTGTGATATAAACGGACTCGCCTGTTTGACTATGAACAAAGGTAAACATTAATTATTACTTAAGTAATAACTTTTATAATAGTATGAATGAAAAGCATAACCTATAAAACAAATAATTTTAAATATCTATATTTAAGTTCGTAAATAATTTCGACAAAATAAAAATATATGACTGTTCCAAACCTCTTTTAGTACATCTTGGATGAATGTTCTATTTTATAAAGCGTAGCAATAAAATACTGTTAAAATACGTTCAAATCAAAACTATTCAAAATAGAAACATAATTAATTTAATTAATTTCAAAATAAATAGGTACAATTAATTAATGTACGTGCCTACCTTAGGTGCCTACTTACCTACTACAATTCTTTTTTTGTAGCTTTCGTTTGGGTCTGCTTCCCGCCAATCTAATGCGGTCGAGGCAAAGGAAATTTCTTATACAGCCAAATGTTAGATTAAAAATTATTTAAATTATGTTAATTTTTTATGTTTATTTTTAATCAGTAAATTTATGTAAATTATTAATATGTATTAAAAAAATAAGAATAATTAAAATAAAGTTTACATTTTTCTAGTGTGCGTAGTGCGTACATGGTACACAGAGAAAAAAAAATCATGGAATGTTTTTTAAAAGTTATTTCCCTTTCAGATGAATTTTCAAAATACAATTGCACATGTCCCATGAGATGCGAAGAAACTACTTATAAGCTTATTCACATGTCTTACAGGTAAGTTTTTTGTTTTTATTATATTTATTTCATGATTCTTGGAAATCGTTTTAAATCTTTCGATTAGGTATCTTGTCACGGTCTTATAAATCTTATAATACTTAAATAGCTTTGTTTTTCAATAAATTATTTATCTTTTGATGATGGATTATTATGATTTATGAATAGTCGAAATCTCAATATCTTTTTTGCTTAAAAAAAAAGTACACAACTGCTACATAGATAAATGTTATATGTATTTAAAATAAATACCATTGATATAATATGTATCATAATCTAATAGAAAATTCATTTTGATCTATAGTTCATTCATTTTGATATGCTATATATTAAATTAGCAGTGTTTCAGGTTTGATCTAATTGAATAGTGAATTACATGTTAATAAGAGCAAAGTGAATTTGTTGACCTCAATTTAAACTTTGAACTTTGGGCTTATTATCCTTTTCGTATTATCCCTTCATTACGTTTGGTCTGATGATGAGCAATTAAGCATTCATTTTAATGAAATTTGAATGATTAATTTGAAAAAAGAATTTTGAAAACATGTTTTTAATGAAATATTAGGTAGGTCCTGGGTTCGCTTGGATTGAAAGGTAGTGTTTTTTTCGATACACCTTTTTTGGCAAATTTGCAGATACAAAATATTATTAAAGGCTACCTAGATTTTTCTCAATTCTTGTGATTTATTTTTAGTTAAACATAGTATTATATTATCCGTGGTAAAACTATAGATTTTAAGTAGCATTGAACATATTGATCAATTAACTATTTGAAAGCCACATTTCCTTTGTATCTATACATAGTTAAGTTAGCTTCAAAAGTGTACAGAATCAATCGCAATGGGATGAATTGAACAGTTTCTCTTTGAGCCTGAACAAGATAATCGTTCGGTCTTGAGGGAGAACTTAGTTACGTTAGTGAAATCGAATTTTCTAGGTTGCTGTCGTGTTTTGTTATTTCTATACTTTGATGTTGAGATTTATTTGAAGTAATTTGGGATTTTAACGAAGTTTAAATTGGGGTCGCTTTAAAATAAATGCTTGGTAGAATATATTATTACATACATTTTATATACATAGATTGTTGCCAATATGTAGGTAGTATAAAATATACGCTATCACTATTTTCTAACTAAACTTAATATCAATTTCATGTGTTTCATCATCATCATCATCATAATCAGCACATATACGTTCCCGGTGCTGGGACACGGGCCTCCTATGAGGCCTGTAGGTACGGCCATAATCCACCACGCTGGCCAAGTGACGGTTGGCGGATGTCACATGTCGTCGAACTTTTGATTCTTCGACATGTCGGTTTCCTCACGATGTTTTGTGTTCATGTGTTTGCAAACCTGTATATCAGCTTTTATACAGAGAGAGATTAATATTTTATGACACTAAATAATGTGTAAAATACATTACAGGAGATCAACGAAGCAGTTGGATAGTGAAATACCATCTTCTCGTACTGTGGTCCGTCTTCTACAGTTGCCATCTATACGATATCGAAGATTCGTCATACGTGATAATCTGGGACTTATGGGTAAATAAATCTCTGTATATAATTTCATATATTATTATTTCAAGAAGATACATTTGGTATTCTGAAATTGTGTTAAAATGTATATGGTAGATAGTTCGAAAGTTTGTAAGTATGGATGTATGGATGGATGTATGGATGTTTGTTACTCTTTCACGTAAAAACTACTGAACCGATTACAATGAAATTTTGCACACATATAGAGGGTAACTTGGATAGGATAGGATTAGGCATATTGACATAGGATAGTTTTTATCCCGGAAATCCCACGGGAACGGGAACTATGCGGATTTTCCTTTGCAAACGCGGGCGAAGCCGCGGGCGGAAATCTAGTAGTTAAATAAAAAAGAGCGTGTGTGCCGAGCACACGTGTCAGAAGTAAAACTTCTTTGGCAAGATACCAATATCGTCGCCTAACTCCATGACGTGACGGTATTGTCATGACGCGACCTTGAAATTTTACTCACAACGCACATTAAGAAGTTTCACCTCAATAACTATGTTTGTACATTTTTTTTGGATAAAAGAATCGAGTCTTTTTTACGGGAATCTTTTTTACCCATTTTTATTTTCTTAAGCGATAAATAATTAAATATACTTCTTTCAGTCATATCATGCCTAATCCACCATTAATATAATAACACCTTTTAATATAATGAACTCATCAATCTGATTCCAGTGGACATCGGCGGCGTGGGCGGAGTGTTTTTTGGAGCTTCGTTGTTAAGCTTTATCGAATTTGTGTACTTGCTTTGTATTCGACGGGGATATTGAGTATTAGCTTGGATTTTGTGTGATTTATGCTTAAAATTAAATTGAATTTGCTTTTAGTTAACTATATAAATTTGTGTGTCGTATTGCTGTTTTTATAGATAGTTTAATAATTTTAATAATATTTACAGAAATAATGTGCTGGTGTCTTAAATTGTTTGTGTTCAACATATATTTTTGATGTCGTTATTTTTTAGATAAATTTTACCTCTACGTCAATTTATCGCCCCCGTAACACATTGCGTACTAAATTTCAAGAAATGTATTGGAGCCGTATGCCTTACGTGATTCAGTTATTGTACTATTATATAAAAATATTGCTCGTTATAAGTATTAAAAAGATGTTCAATTTATTTTTATAAAGGAAAAGGAAAAATCTCATTTAAAGCTAAAAGCATAGTCTCAAAAACAGTTTGTAATACCAAAGACTCCTAAGACAAAATTAATGTAATTAAACTAAATATCTTAGCAGTACAATTTACGCTTTTCACAGCCACATACACAACTTCAAACGAGTTGATTTATGTGTATTGTGGATTTCCCAGAAGATATTTTGCCGCTGCGATATAACTCAACTGTGTTCTGCAAATGTTGCCTATTGTTTTGTGTGATAATATAACTGAATAAATTAACTCTTGTTGCAACTGTTTGTAACTATTCTAACAAAGCAAAATGCCACATTGGTATAGGAAGTGGTGACTTTTATTTTTAGGGCCATCGACCAAACCTTTTCAAGTTCAGACTGTGTTTAGAGGCATACATATCATAGTGAGTTTGGTTTTGGATATTGCACGATGTTGTATTAAAAAAACAAGGCTTGATCTTAGCTTGATCCAAAGGGTTACCCGTATAAAAAGGAGCCATTTTCTTTCAGTGACTTTTATAGTAGGAGGTGGTGGATATGCGACTTCTTACGTTCGTTTTAATGTAGATATATGTATGAATAAACATAAGATAAAAATGAATTGTTATTTAAAAACAATCATGGATATTATTATAACAAGAATATTATGAAGAACACTCCATAATACGTAGAAGTCGACAACCTCTTGTGTATTAATGTAGAAATTCGGCGAATTCATTAAATTGTTTTTATTTCGGCACAGGAAAATTTTCCTTTCAAGGGAATACAATAATATATGGATTAGATATACCGTTATTTGTTTTCAATATAAGAATACCTATTTATAGCTACATGGTACTTAGTAACATGTACATAAAATAAATAGAAATATTCGTTTGACTACGTTTTTAAAAGGACATTTCTTGAAGCGAGAATAATATAGAAAACGTGTCGGTAAAATATATACTGCTTTGCAACCTAAGTTTGCAACAATATTATTAAAATTAAATAGGATAATATATTATAACCAAGAAAAAAGAAGCCAAATTCGTATTAATTAGTAGGTACCTAGATATAAGTTTTCCATTCGTTAAAGGTTATATAATAACAAAACATAATTAAACGCCTACTATCGTTATTTTCATAAGTGTTATTTAGTTCTGAAGACGTCAAAACCAAGCCTTAGGCGAAGAGAGATAATTGGCTGAAATCCAAAATTATTGAGTATCGTTGGTAAGGTATTCTATTTCTTAGATCCAAGCATTGTTTCACATCTAATTATAGTTATTTCTTATTTTTGATGTACCTACTAAACTTGTAATTTATTTTACTTTTTTTTCTCTGAAAAGTGTAGGTAGGTATAAATCACATTGATTTATTTAAACAAGATCTCTTTTCGCAGAGTCTCATAAGAATGTGGAAATAAAAGAGGTAATGTATATATGTAGTTTGTAGTTGTCCATTCTTATACCTACATAGTGCCTACTATGATATAATAATATAATGAATATTTTTTTCTTGAATATACCAATGATGAATTAGTTTTAAAATTGCTTCGAATACATATTAGGTATATTATTTATGACATAATTTTATGAAAAAAAAATCTGTAGGGTGTCCTTATAAGTTGTAACTTTTCCACAACATTTATTTCTTATTGAGGAAACTTTTCCTGTTTCCTCTTCACTTCACATTATGTGCGACTAAATGGAACTTATGAATAGATTTTATGTATCCGTGAAAAAGGTTTAACATGATTCCTTGAAAGGTTTCAGCCTGGCTTGCTTTACAAGGAAATATCTTTTCTTTATCGTGGGAACTCTTTTCCTTCATATACCCATAAGATTGTGAGTTATCTCTAGTAAACTGTAGGTGATGACTGAGTTCAAAAAGTAGGTATATTTTTTAGTATCTAGTTTTAAACGAATATTGTAAACTGATTATTTTTGGGCCCCATTTGGGAACTGGTTTAGAAATTGGCACATGCCTCTTATAAATAAGTCATTTAAAATTATCACTTCCGAATATTTAACCCATTGAGCCCCGAAAGGCCCGATCGGTCCACGACACAATAGATTTTCTATTGTGTCTGTGATTCCGGGGCCTAAGTTATTAATAACAGAATGAGGAAATTGACGTAAGTATATATTATATTTTAAGTACCTTTTTGTTAGACGGACTACCCATAGGTAATTAGATTTATTCATTTATTTATCTGCACTAGCAACAACATCAAGTACCCTAATATAATTCCCTTTCATGTGAACATTTCAGGTGCAGTAATGTTCAAAGCATAGTCCGGCAAGTTTCAGGTAGGTAAAGCGTGTGGACGGCAGAATTATTCAGTCTTCCAGCAAGATAGGTCGTAATACAACTGAGCTTGTATAATATAATAATATTATACAAGCTACCTAGTTAGCTTCTTGTATCAGTTTCAACCAGGTATACGTTACAGACAGTTTTTTAATTAAACTCAAACATTTATTTAGATAATAAGACTTCTTCTAGAAGCACTTTTGAATCGTTATTACATAGTTTTACCTGTAGTCCTAAACTTATATCGTGATCGAAGCGGAGAGGAGAAAATCATTAAGGTCTGTTTAGCCGATCTAGAGGAATAAAGGTGCAACTAACTTTATTTATTTATTTGTATAAAATTATTAATACCTTTTAGATTTCACCAGGCTGTATTATCCTATCGTTATCCTACTACTAGTTGTACCTTCTAGGTGTTTTCTAGGTACTGTGTCATAATTTATATAAAAGAATAACAATGACATATTTTTATGTCAACATTTTAGAAGATTTTAGTATTTTTTACATTTTTACATTATTATAAGATTATTATATATTTATTTTTTCAATCAGAAATATGGCAAAATTACTTTTTAGTGCGATTATTTTCCTGTCTCTCTATGTCTGTTCAAAACAAGAAAGTTGGGATGATTGGAAACCAGAAGATATTGCTAATCTAAGTAAGAATTAATTGTATTATTTCTGGCGAGGTCCCAATCAATGTCCCAATCATATTTATGCAGTTCATTTTCTATTTAAGAATGTAATGGTTTAAGAATTCCTGCAAATGTATAGTCAGCGAGGTTTACAACTTCTGCTGTTCAATTTACGTTTTGAAGGGAAACCAGAGTTACTTCTGCTGTTTTTTGAAATAATAGGAGGGTACAATAAGTGTCTTATTTCATAGCGAAGGTTCAATGAATATATTAAATTCTAAATAGAAATCTATATAGAAAGTTAAAAAAACGCATCATTACAAGTAAAATCTATCCAAATTCCTCATATTATCTATAAATATAATTTAACCATAGATATGACATGTGACGAGACGCAATGTGGTCCTCCGTGCGAGGGCTACGCCCCCCCTCCGTACTGTCCCCCAACGGTAACCACATGCAATACAGGCTGTGTGTGCATGCTGCTCTGCAAGGAACCCAGGATCGTCTGCTTCCAAGCCAAGGATTGTATGAAGAAACGGTGGTATTTAAAACGAAAGAATCTGAAAGTGTAATTTAATTTAACAGTTTTGTATAACTACATAATATGTACTTGTGTCGAATATATTTTAAAACACGCTTTTATAAGCTTCACCTGTATCTTTGTATGTAAGCGACTCCTTTCGACTCAATTTTGAGCCACTAAACGGACACATTAAACTCAAACCTTGTAAATTTATCATGGTTCGGTGACAATACACTAATTTGTCTTTATTTTTTAACAATTTTAATTATTTGTTAATAATTATTTTATGGATGATTGAAGTACAGCATTCCCTTGAACGGGGATGATTTAACACAAATTTGTTTTACTGATTGATTTTCCTTTACGAGCAAGAGGGTGATCAGTATTTTATCATTTATGTTAAGTCAGGAGTAGATATGGATATTATAATTATTATACAAACAGACTCTATAGTTCCATCTCTCTCTAGTCCTTTTACATGTAGTAGACTTCTACTCTATGCACGATTTATCTGTCCATTTGACCACTTCAGGAAAAAAATGTACATAGCTAGGCTATATTTTATTATTAAATAAAGCTTGATTATCACGCTTTATTTATAATTCAAGCAAGTTCAATAATTATGTGCGTCACAGCTTCCGAAAGTAGGTCGAGAGGCGTAACAAGCCATTCAAGCATTATTTATTACTTGATGGCTCTTAGGGTTAGACGTGCCGGGAAAACTCGCATGTATTTTCAACTGGTTTTGTGTTTATCTATGAAAGAGTGGATTTTTAAGCTGTGGTGAATAATTTGATAGATTACATTTCCATTATTTTAGCGTTTTATCCTACTATTATTTGAATACAAATGTATTTTTAATAATGTTATTTTTCACTGATGCAAAATTGCTGAAGCGATTTGACTGAATTTTCCTACGGAGTCGATGTTTTTAATATAAGGGAACTGCCTCTCTTAAAATCATTTGCCTCCGTTATTTATTGAGTAGACTGCTTTTCCATGAAATACTATTTCAAACGGTCAAATAAACACACCGTATTTGGATAAACGAATTGTAACATATTGTTGTTATTTCTCGTTCGTAAACAAACATTACTAAGCAACAAAGTTGAGCATTGCAACAATTACGCCGAAATTAGCACAGTTCGCTCGTTTCAATCACACTGGGTCAACGACGTCCCCGACTTTTAACTTTAATGCCTTCTGGAACGAATAAATTTGAATTAACTGACTTTCATTGCCGAAAACCTAATAAAATCCGCTGAACACAATAGAAACACCGCTCGTTGCTCCCGTCGTTTTAAATATTTTATCGCAATAGCCGAGTCAAAGAAACATCGATATTTTGGGGACAATGTCTTCTATTCTCGGAAGTGACCTGAATATTTCTTCGTACATTGTTCGGGGAGTATGAAGACGTCTTGCAACCCCTATCGTTGATAAATAGTGTTGTATTTCACGCGCTAGTAGGTTATGAAAATGTTATTGAACATTTAAGAAAACTGTCGGTTATCTTACAACTTCTATAATATTTATCAAGACGATAACATTAATGTCCTATTCTTGAATAATTAATCTCTTAAGATATATCCATTATGTTCACGCCAAATGATATCGTAGCGCTATGTGGATTTGAGCTGAAGCTTTAAGCTTAGATGCAATCTCCTCAGGCTATTTCAACTATTAAGGCTGAAAGAACTGTAAAAGAAGGAATACGTTTTTATACGACACATTTTTTTTTCAAGATTATTAAGAACAGGGTCATTAGAAGTTGTTATAGTTAGTATATATAGTAATTTAAATAACCGTTGCTTTTATGTAAAGAAGTCATTTTTCAGTTCGTAGTAAAATGTATAGAAAAGATAAATAAAATGGATTCATATAATTTAACATAATCATATGTGAGAGACTAATAAAATTTTCAGCGATTTCTCTTATTTTACAGATTACATAAAATATTTTATTACTTCAAAAACGAAAGAAATGAATATATATAAATAAAATTCCACCCACAGTAATGAAGTAATATCTATTTTCCTAATCGTAATAGCTTCAAAAGTAAAAATATTTTGTCGACGTAATTTCATCTGTTAGCGAGTTTCTTTTCTACTTCAGGGCAATAATATTTAACAGCTACAATCAAGTTTGGATCCAATTTATATAAACACGTGAGTGGATAATAACGTAGATTGTTGAGAACCAAGAAACTCGTAGAATTATTAATTTTATACTCTATGTTTGCTGTGCAAAAATGTGAATCATAAATGTATATTTTCATGGGAGGTGATTGCGGGGTTAGAAAATTATTTTTATTCCCTGCTGCCGCTTTTTCATTTTGAAAAAGACAAAGCGTAAGCTTGAATAAGTAGGTACTTACTTATTTAAGTCGCTTCGTATAAAATCAGTTCCCTGCAGCAGTTTTTGTATCAAATACAGCTTTGCCGTTACGACTATTGCCTTGAATACACGACAGGCACTCATAGTGCACGTAAAGCTTAATATCAGACGTCTAATCTTACCTAAAAAGGCGGAAAAGAAACAATACATAGTATGAGTGAAAAGCGTACATGGAAGCATAAATTAAGTAAAGTTGGTTCAATCTAATAAGCACTGTTTAAATACATTTCGAATAATATTGTAATAGTCTATTATCACCTACTATGTTATAGTTATTTATGTGTGATCTAATTAACTTCATTCATTTCTCATAAACAGAAAATGACAAAAGGACAGAAATAAAATAAGCTTCAGCTTATACCGCCTGAATCCCTAAAGATTCGGGCTTAGACACGTCGAACAAAACATGGAGGCATTTATTAATATTGCCTTGTATACAATAGTATACGTATACCATAGAATATAAATGCATATGGTCTCTGACTCGGTTTCTCTTAACAAGTTAAATTATGTATACCACGTTCCCTATAATTTTTCAGGATATAATGTTGATCTCAAAACTAGATAGCAAAAGAATTTGCTACATTTTCTCTCTAGAATCTTCCACCCTCGGGAATTATAATAAAGTTATACTGAGAGCTAAAATAATAAAACTTTATGCAGTATTAGTATCGAAAGAAGAGAATGTACATTTTGCTTTCTTTGTTACGCATCAAACCAATTTTATATTCTATTAAAATATATTCTCTATGAATATTTCGACCTCATTTAATCGAAGACTTGAGAGATCTTTAATGCTAATTTTTCTTTTAGCGAAATGATTCAAAGAAAAATGCATTTTTAATTTTCATTAAGAATTTCGATGGTCGGTAATTATTAATAAGAGTTCACTTAACTTCAAGAATATCGTCTACCCTTTAACTTGCTCGGATACATTGATCGAAAGAAAGTATAGGTACTCATGAGTAATATGATTTATGAATATTTGTATTATTTTAATCATTAATATATATTCTACTTCATAATGAATACAACTAAGATTCTATCGCAAAGTATTCCTCATTAATGAGTCATGACATGGCATGAATTCACATTTCGGTGAATCTATCGCAGAAAAAACATCTGATTTAACCCTAAACTATCGTACAATCAAAGTCTTAGATGAAGAAGTAGAAAGTTAATTATTTAGTTTACTTAAAACAACCATAATATACCTACTTAAAACAAATGGGAAGTGGTCTTGTATATCAATCTTGACTTTTGGAAGTCATGTTCATGAAAACCTTATCTTTTGCACCTACAACTTTCATTCTTTGTATTAACTAAGATATTACTAGAAGGATAAAAACTGCAACACAGTCAATTCACTACAAAATAGCACAGAATTAAACTCTTCTAATGGAGATGTCGAAAACTTTGCAATAATAACGATAGAAAAGATCAAGGAACAACTCAAACCCCATCTAAAGTCTTAACTGTTTATTTACGATCTTTCAAGACCGAGTAAATATTGGTGGCCGAGTTAATAGCATATCAAAGAATGTGCCTCGAAATAAGCTTGCGATAAATTTAACATTTTATTTACATCCACATAAAGTATTTACATTTATTTACATTAGGAACTTTCGTAAAATTAAGTGGTAATTATGGAATAAGCCATTTATTTTACAAAATGCAAAACTGCTTCTGAAATCTTTGAATACAATGATGAAATATTATTAAGATGAATGAAATTCAGTTTGTGTATTTCTGTAAGGTATATAAAAAATCTTAAAAGATTATATTCCGTAAAATTTTGTTATAGGTAAGTACATCAGAATTAAAAACACTTATCAAAATATTTTCACAAGTTCTTCAATAATAATTCTGTGATTAATACAATAAAACATCTTAAAAATAACTTTGGTAAAGAGATCCCTTCTGAGGCAGCTAAATTTGCCTTATTTATATTGACTAAAAAAACTTTTGCTTTCTGTAGATAAAAAATATTTAAAAAAATTGTATACAAGTTAAAACTTTACACCAAAAGTTGTTCCTTTATACAACACATGTATTTTGAAGCTATGCCTTATCAAATAACTGACCTTTGACATATTCCATCAGATTCACAGTAAACTTTTCTCATTTTCGATACAAGTCTTTCCGATCTCAATTCTTTATCATCTTAAATGAGTTTACATTGTTTATAAAAACCTGTCTTATGGAGATAAAAATTACGCATTAACTGTACACTTTTCTACACTTAGGCGGTATTTCTGCATCAAGTAGGCGGTTCAGGCGGCTGTGGCTCTTTCTCCTTGTTGAGGGGACTGGTGTCAGGAGCGGCTTCACCACTGTTCCCACTGTTTATGGCTATCGACGTTAAGGGAACCTGTAGAAATAATTTTAAATATATTAAAGTGCATATCTATTAAAATCAAAGCCTAGATTTTGGAATTAATTAAAGAAAACTGTTTATATTTTTGACTTTACCGTCTTCGTATTATTCTATTCCATAAAATTTCTGAGCTGTTAGTAAGATTCCTTTTATTTTTATCTCAAAGACAAATCCGTTAAGAGTTTCACCCTTCTGAAAATACTATAAATAGTCAAGATAGAGCTTTATATTATTAGAATGAACATTTTCGTACATGTCTGAATTTTATTTCTTTATTTATATGGAATTTAAACCTCATGTTCTTAAACATTTCAGAGTTTTCAAGTCAGATTATTTTATAATAATCTTGATTTTACATTTTTAACCAATATTCCTAAAACAACTTAAGTTCTTTTTACTAACTTTTCTCAACATACGATATAATACAAGAATGAATACCATTACCAAGAGTCAAAGTATAATGAATCTAATTTCCAAGAAATATATTCACGTACTCCATATACGCCTATTAGTAATTAAGTTCCCTGATAGGCATAATCTTATTAGCATGATGATCACGTGCGATGTGAATTAATTAATGTACTTTCACCTTGGGCGTCTCTAGGGCGTGGATATGTAGATTTATTACTTAACTGGTAATGGCCATTTGTGGATGGAATTTTTTGTTAGGGGCTATTGACTTGAGTGAATTGAAATTGAAAGAGTCTATAGACCGTATAAGTTCGGTTTATAGGTTCTGTTTGCGAAGTGAGAAGTACTAAATATTAGGTAGTAATTAATGAAAACTCTGACTACTTTAAAAGTGGTGAATTAATTTTAAAGATCCTTTATCGAACTAAAGCTATACTTGAGTTTTGCTTTGTTTGTTATTTTAATGAAAATGAAAAAATAAAAACGAAAAATTATTTATTTCAGCAGAAACACAATAACAATACAAAGGAGAATGACCACGAGTGGTATCGGTAAAATTTTAGTTGTGCAACGTATTCGTGATATTGTTAATTCCTATTTGTATTTATAATGATCATATGTATCAATATTAAGTCTTAATTATACCGGATAAATTGAAATAATAGTAAAAGTTATTCTTTTGAAACATGTATGACCACGTATGGAATCGGTAAAATACTAGTTGTGTCACGTGTTCGTGATATTGTTAATTCCTATTTGTATTTATAATGATCATATTTATCACTATTAAGTCGTAATTATACCGAATAAATAGAAATAAAAGTAAAAGTTTCTGTTTTGACCTTAGTTTTGACACATAATATATCTATCTCTCTTGCAAGCGTCCTGCGTCATATGTCATAGTTGAATGAATGTGTTCGACGCATTGTTCGACGTTATTTATTTTGAAATAATGTTTATTACGATTTACTTTTCACATTTGTCTTGTAAATTAAAATATTACCTATGTAATAAATGTAAAACTTAACGTTCATCGTTAGTATAAACTCGATAAAGTATTTTTTTGAAGCGTTGAATAAAACTATTGTTTTATTTTTATTGTCGTGAACTGCGGCTTATTTACATAAAAACTTTAATCGTTTCTAAAAGTACTTACATCAAGCTTTAAATTGAGCTATATTTCATCTTGACACAATAAGTTTGATTGCGATACCAAGTGCCATAGTCACTTGGGCAATCTCCTTTAAAATATAAAAAAATGCTGTAGCTTATTACACATTATAAGTAGGTATTAACTGTTATGTTTAAAATGAATGAAAAGGAACCAATCAAAACAATGAATTCTGTTACTACCTACGAAATACAAGAAAACCTAGATGAAAAGAGACAAGAGATATCAAAGTCTTTACGTGATATTAAACAACATCAAAATGTCTATAGACAAAAAGCTACATACCATAGACACAGCGGTACAAGTCTGTCCATCATTTTGCCGTGGTGGGGACAACGCAGCGTCGAACCTCAGATCCAGGTGCACCATGTATACTGCTGTGGCCAACGTTGTTATGGAGAATGTCAACTGGGCTACTGCTACACCTATACATGTTCTTGTGCCGCACCTGTATTGAAATATTTTTCTATAGAGAATTGAGAATTATTAAGAAGAGAACATAAACACAACGTGTTTTAACACGCCTACTTAAGCTGTATGTTTGTAGGTATGTATCCGACTTCTTTAGACTGCATTTTGACCCACTTTAAACAGACAGATTTAATTTAAACTTTGTACACTTATCAAAGAATCGGTGACAATACAATAATTTCATGCCTTTATTAAAACGGGCTTTTAGGTTTTAAACTTTATTTTTATTTGATATGCCGAACAGTATCTCTGCTATTGAAAATGTCAATAGCTCGTTATCTTGCTATAGAAGATCGGTTGGGCATGAGAGGGTAAAGAAAGGCAGATCATTATTTTATTATCCAGTTATAGCTGGTAGAAATTATTCTGATACCGTAGTTTAAGCAGTAGTTGTATAAACTAGAATAATATTCAAAATAACCACAAATAACGTATCTCGCTTGCTTGCATGCATTTAGTCCGAGTTGTATACAAATAAAAATTTCAAACGAAAAACGAGGTATTTGAAATGTTCTGTGAAAGGAAATTGGAAACCACACTCAATAGCGCGGACAACTGTTTCAATAACCGGCTCTGACGATTCTTTTTGCATTTTATTTGGAAATAACGGGGAATTGTTTTTGTAGAATGTTTCGTCCGCAACTGGATAAGTACGAAAATAGAAAATAGGATTTGCTTTTGCCTGTTTGTATTTTTTTGTATTTAATTTTATTTAAAAACATTGTATTTAAAAATTGGTATGCTGTTGTATTTAAGATCTCAATACGAATTTCTATATCAATATCTTGCAGAATATTAACTATTACTATGTTCGAATTTTTACCTTTAAGATGAGTAAGGCGAGAAAATTTTAAGTTAGTAGCCAAGTAGGTAAGTTACATTATAATTTGTAAGGTAGCGCAGACAATATAAAATATGCTAGAAGCAATAACTAACTTCCAATTCTTGTTAGCGTATGAATATGAAATCTGCTTAGTTTCTTGTAAAAAATGTTATCAACTTACCCAAGATTCATCAGCGATCGTATACAAAACGTGAACATAGCTACATGAGCGCCTGTAGCAGCTATCCAGAGTATTGTCAAGGGAACAGCAGCGCATGGTGAAGGACCCAGGACCCTCCAGGGTGACCCCCAGGATCTTGATGATTGAGTTCGAGCAGAGACCCAGCCTCCGAAGCCTCGGCTGTAGTACACTGATAGTGCTGTGAAATTAAATCTTTGGAATCATGTGGCCCTAGTGAGATTTAGGGCATATTGATTCTTTGATCAATTTTCTTTAGGAGTGAGTCTTCTTTCTAACTTTTTTGTGAAAATCAACCAGAAATAGAATCCTGTACCAATCAGAAAGAAAAGTATCACAATTCGTTTTAGAAAATCATCTTTTTAGAAAGCTTATTTATAAACCAAAAGCTCTTTAAAAATAAGTCTAGTTGAAGAGAATGAAAATACACATTTTTAGATATTATTGTAATAAAATTATTATTGAATAAGGTTTAAGTTTTAATGAGGCCCATTATGTTACTACTGAACTTATAAGATAAACTTTTGGTTCAAAATTGTATCATTTAATACATATCAGTTCAGTTTAAATAGAACTATCATTCTACAAATATTTAAGCAATTCTATTCTAATTTTAATGAGTTAGAAAACTGTAGAAATAAAAAAATGTTTTAAATATATTTCAATAAAATAATTGCAAAACAGTCGACTTATTTCTTCTAGACCAAAGTTATCATTTATAAGTCGAAAAGCATAAAGTTTAATGGACAGAAGTTATGATCGAGATATTTTCGCTTTTACTAGGAAACCTACTTATGAGCACTATTTCAAAACTATTTTACGACACTTCGTTCCAGACACAAACGTTGAAGTGAGTAATAATTCGGTTGGTTCATAATAAAATTTATTTCATACTTTAAGCAAGTTTATTTTTATTTTACACTAGCGGTCCGCCCCGGCTTCGCCCGTGGTACATATTTACGTTTTCTCTACATAAGAACCATACTCGTACTTCAAGGAATATAATAAAAAAAGAATTATCGAAATCGGTTCAGCCGTTCTCGAGTTATTCGCTTACCAACACATTTTGCGATTCATTTTTATATTATAGATTTTAAGTTCTTCTTTCAAGTAAAATATAACGTTCTATACATACTGGAGTTTTATAGCTTATTTTTACTTTTAATATCTACTTATAATAACAAACCCTATATAAAAATGTAAGAAGACATGAAAACTTATACTTATACTTTGGAATTTTATTATTTTTCTCTCTCATAAACTCATATAATTTATCCCTAACAAAAACGACGTTTCAACGCGACTAAATACATTTTTACTTCGAAAATAATTCAATTCATAACATGTCGGTGGTACGAAGTCATTAAGTGTTTTCCAATCAAAAAGTGCTCAAACTAGCCAGGGCTAAATAACTTCAAATAATTCTGAATTACCAGCAGCAAGAACTGTGATTGCTCCAGCAGGAACACCGAGCCCCAGGACTGGTCGTTGCTTCTCCTCTAACCAGCCGACAGCACCGACTACCAGACCTCCTATACCGCACACAATCTGTATGGAAAATGGTTTTGATTGGTAGATAAAGTTTAAAAAAAGTATATGTACTTAAATGAAATTGTAGGTACTTGCTCACAATAGATATTTATGTTCTACCGTGTAAGTTCTAAGAGGTTGTCGAAAATATAGTTTAAACAGATAAGCTAAACAGTTTCTTGGTAAACTATCTCCTTGGAAATAATGTAATAATTTTAAATAATAAAGCTTTTAATTATTACAATAAAATATAAGCACAAGGTATAGAACAAGTAAAAACAAGTCATAATTCTAATCATCCCAAAATACATATTTTTTATAACCACAACTTGTTGAAAAGCAAGTGTTGTAAAATTTTATCATATTTACGAGCTCTGTCAAATATATTATTAAAATTTCATCGTCATCTACATAAAACCTGTGTGTAAACCAATATGAATAATAAATAATGCTCTTAAGCTTTTGTTGGCACGCATTCAAATGTTTTGTGTGAATTATATTGGTAGAAAAATGAAATGTTTCGTCTGGTAAGGATTAACTTACTATAAAATATTATAATTTTGGAATTATTTAAAAATGGAATTTGCTTTATGAATCCAAATGTCTTGGTCGTTTTATCGTTTTTATGATTATTATGGCAAGAGCGATTTGTTTTTAAAATAATATTTCACAGAAAAATATAAAATATTTTATCTTGTTCAAAAGTTAATTGCTCAATTTAAATTTAATATATTATCTTCTAGTCTTAAATTGCTTGTATTTTTTATCTAAATTACCGATTACAATAATTGTCTTTACCAAGTTCATGCCCATATAGCACGTCGTGTTGAAAATAAATGCAAATAAAATAATTTACTTAATTCTATTTTGGTACAGAAGTTAAATTGTTAGACGAAAAGCATAAAACAAATGTTCTTAATGAGAACAGTTTTATATTTTTGTGCAAATAATTGGTAATTGGATAAGCCTCGGTTTAATTTTTTGCTACATCGCTTTTACGTGTTTTTGTTATTTCATTGAAACACATGATAATATTATTTACGCAGAAGTGTAATTTATTTCAGCACTTGTCTAATGAATTTATGAAAATAAAATAAATGTTATGTACAATTATTGAGTTCATCTGGAGTCTAGACTTTAGTCCACTAATTAAATAATATCGATAGCTACTGACGATTGTTATAAATATAGAAACATAGATAGGTATATGTTTTATTTCAATTAGATGAATTTAATAGGTCACTCAAAAATAACATGTCTGGATGGTCATCTTTAACTACAACACACCAAAACCGTAAAAATAGGAACTTTTAGTAAAAGAGCGCATTGGTTATCCTTAGATAAAGAAAAGAGAAGAAAATTTTCCACCAAATTTTAAATTAATACCCACGCACCCAGTTTAACTTATTTAAAAGGAAAGTGATCAAATAAAGACTTTATACTTAGATTAAATTTCATTGTTAAGTGTAAATAAATAAATATTATATAATTATTACCTGTAACACCCGCACCCTTAAAGCAATAGCGAAAGGATAGAGTTCCCCCATACACTCCTCCCCCCTGGAGACGCCGCTCACAGCGCTGCATACTGACTGCTTTCTGGAGCACATTGCTGATGCGTGAAGTACTACATTAAAGGGTTTGATTATTAAGATTGGGATTAAATTGTTGTGAAATTCAATGTAATTCGAATGTCTACGTTTTTATTTAAAAAGTTAATGTAAATATCATGGTATTTTCTACCACGTTTTATTAAAAATACAAAAAAATGCTTCGCAATCATTAACACGCAAAAGATGAACTGTTTGTCTAAAAGATCACAAAAAATAACCAAGAAAACCAGTGGTGTCCAAGCGTAGAATTATAAAAAAAGCTATTATTATAATTGAAAATAAATGTATAATGGAATGTGATGAAAATAAATTTTATTTTAATAAAGGTAAAGGAACAGAAAAATGCACTGTTTCAGAATCCGTTTACAAAACTATTGTTGTAAGTTTAGAATTGTAACAAACAACCAGTCAAATTAAAAACATTATTAAGTAAAAGACTTGAGAACTTTACATTCCCATTTAAATTATATTCCAGTGCATTTATAGAATAGCAAGAATGCTTTGAAAGTTTCCGAGTAGTTTTATTAACTCGAACATGATGTTTTGAATGTGCTTATTGCATTCTTCTTTAGTTCTTGCGTTATTAAGAATGCTTTATTAATGTTTTTATGGAAAATTAAGAGAATAATTGAGTAGATTAATTAAGTTATGTCAATTGTTAGAATAGTATGCTCTAGTATTTTAAATCTTGATTGTAGAAATGGTCAGTTATTATGACCAAATTTATAAAGAACAAAAAGTATAGCCTATAGTTCGTACTAAAGCTTATTTTCAAGCTCATTTAATTATCAAGAACCACAAAAAAAGCTTATATAAAGGTATTTGAAGCTTATTTTGAATTTTTGAAGCACATTAAATAGACTTTGTAATAATCAGAAACACTTGACATACTTAAGTTATTCAAAACCTAAGATGTCGTTTAATCATAAGAGCTTACACCGTGTTCTGTTTGTTAAATAAGCATAAGGTTGTTAGTAAAATCGAAAATGTTATCATGCGATATTGATGTATAGTTTGCGAGTATTTCTTATCTATAGGATTAGGGGTAAAAGGGAAGTTGAACCATATTTCCGTATGTAAGTATTTGATAAGGGTCATAGGGGTAATTATCCATGTTAATACTTATTATATGTGTTTCTATATAGAAACACATATAATCCACATGGATAGCAATTATTGGGTTTTAGATAACCAAATGTTAGTGTTAAAATGACTGAACAATACTACAATAATACAATCTTTCAGGATTAATTATTGGTTTGTTATTAATTATTATGTAATGTTGGTGCGAATCAATAAATTTAAATGCATTTTTTCTACTTTTATGTATGTGTTTCTACAAAGGAGCTTTAATTTAGCAGGTAGAGCGTATTCTTTTTGGTTTAAACAAAGAAGCTTTTCGATCAAAAATGACTTGTTTTCATGTTGGTAATCATAATTTCGATGAAAATACTGCATAAGCTATTAGCGATATACTATTGAATATTTGCTATAAAAACTACACGCATGCAATATACAGTAAAAACTGAAAAAATGATAACTTTCAAAGTTACATAAAAAGTAATCATTTCGCGAGCTTCCTACATTTTAACACAGCCAAAGTCAACCTGCCAGAATATCTTTAATAATAATTGAAACGATAAATTATATTTTTCATATTTTGACTCTTATAAATAATTCATAACACGAATCTTTGAATAAAGTCTACATTATTATGTCTATGAAAAATTTGTATAACAAACGCTCGATAATTCTTATCTCAAATGAGTTTGATAACGCCTCATCGATATTCTACTTCAGTTCGAATCTCCGACCATATTTTGTTGAACAAATAAAATCAATATGTATTCAATGGACGTGGTTGTTGTACTGAATCGAACGTTAGGACTTAGGTACTTAAGTTATAGTATTGTATGTTTGTATGTCGGTTTAAAGAGCTTTCAGATAATATATTACATTTTTTTGTTAGTGCCATCAAACAAGAAAATGTATCTATCTTACACATGGAAACTGAATGACTCAGTGTGATAATAATATAATCGTAGTATACCTATTCAAGTAATTTTTAATTTTGTTGTTATCCGGACACTTACTTCAATGGCAGTAAATATTTATAATTTATTGCGGCTATTTCGATCTAAAATGGTTTACAATCTCAGTAAACAAATTGACAGCACATTATTTTTATAAAAAAAAACCGTACCGCTTCTACCGTACCGTATAATTAGTACTTACTGTGTACACTGTACCGATTGTATGAATGCGCTATGAATTACAAAAAATCTTAATATGTTTTAAATTTTTTTTTTAAACCATTTATTGATAGAAAAATAAACATACATTAAGCATACAGAAGAAACACCACATAAATCGACACGATTTGATCGTGGTGCACATGCATTCTAGACGCCAAACAAATACTAGACAGATTAATATAAATTTTGCTGCATTACATTTGAAAATAACATTAACATTATGAAATTACATTGAAAAATACATTAAGATGGCAAGTAAATTATACAACAGAAAAAATATGACGTACAATAGGGTACTTGTGGAAAAAATTATTTGCGATCACCTACTGTGCTGGCCGAGTCTTTATAAACGTGATATATAGTATGATTTTAATTGACGGTTAACATTTTTACAGTTTATTTTATTTTTAATGTTATTATCTAATTTGTTGATTAAACGTGGAATTATGTATGAGCATCTTCTTTCGCCATAGCGGTTATTGGCTCTGATAGTACATAATTTATTTTGTGTTACTTTTCGTGTGCCAAGGTTGTGAGATGTAACTTTTTCAGTAAATGTTTTATTAAAAAGTTGTTCTTTTAAGAGATGTACTTCTACTTTTTCAAAAATTGGTAACACATTGCAGTGCTTAAAAAGTTTGCTTATATGATATATCGTTTTCGTATTTCTTTTTTTATTCTAGTTGGGACTATTTGTTTTAACATGCGAAATGTTTTTACTGTTTCTACTTCTTCATTGTCAAGTCTTCAACAATCGTCATTATATCATGCTGACTGACCTACACCGTTTGTGTACACAATTATTCAATAAAACAAAAATACCTACTAAAATATGCATAGTTAACACAAATATTTAAGGGTAGGTAATAGGAATAGGTTTACTTTATTATTAGTTTAATTTGGAACTTAATGAAGGGAAACGGTGTGTTAAATAATAAATACCTCGGAGGAATAACGTAAAAATTTTAATAAAATATCGTATGTATCATTCCAATTAAGTAGATGCTTACTACAAATTTTATGACATAATATTCAAAGACCGTAAACGTCTCTTAATTAGAGTAATGAAATTACTCGTTTAATACTCAGCGCGAAAATTAATGATATCGCCTAACTTATAAGCTGGGGTTGTATGAGATTAAGGTATGAAAGCTTAGGGTAGTTACACACAGCCTTGTTATTATCAACATTATAATTATAAGCAGGAACAATTTTATTGTTTCTAATAATAAACATAAAACTCTTTATTTTTAGATATTTTTTTCAAAAATAGAGCTTTTTGAAAAAAAAATTGATTTTATATGTTAACTTATTATTTTGTCACTGTAAAAGAATAATAAAAATCGTTATATTTTATCAATAACACAAACCGAAATCATACAGAAACTCAAAAATACAGAAATATTCGTGGACTTTATTAACAACTAGCGGTCCGCCCCGGCTTCGCCCGTGGTACATATTTACGTTTTCTCTACATAAAAAACATCCTCGTACTTCAAGGAATATAATAAAAAAAGAATTATCGAAATCGGTTCAGCCGTTCTCGAGTTATGCGCTTACCAACACATTTTGCGATTCATTTTTATATATAAGAAGATGAAAAAACCATTTTAAGTTTTTTATTACGTGTATTTTGTATCCAAATTATATTTACGCCTTCACTCATAAACTGAATAAAACGAACTTAAATATTCAACTGCGGCGCCGATCTTTTGTGGTAACCTTACTTAGAACCTTTTACAAAAATGTTTGTCATTAAAATAATTACAGCGACGTTCCAACCCTACAATTAAAACAGAACTAATTCATGTTATTTTTAAATATAACGTAGTGTATGCAACTTATACATAGTAACTATTTAGTAATGTGTTCATACTAAAATAGACTTATTCCATTGCCAATAAGATTTATTTTTAAACGACTAGATATAAAGAAAAACCGACACAAAAGCTCTACAGTACTTGAAACTTCAAAGATCTAAGCATCTTTATGCTTGTTGATAGTGTTTTTTATTTTATAAACAAGCTTACCGCTCGAGGCTTCGCCTGCTTTTTCTAAAACCTAATAAATTACCTACTAAACTCTTCCTCTTGAATCACTCTATCTATTAAAAACAACCGTATCAAAATCCGTTGCGTAGTTTTAAAGATTTAAGCATACAAAGGGACATAGGGACAGAAAGCGACTTTGTTTTATACATGACGTAGTGATAAACGCTTTTGATATAATAATCAGCATGCGGCATCGCATCCCTACAACTTATAAATTTTCCTTCCACAAACAACGTTATACAATATACATATTATATTGTATGTATACTCACGTATTGTGCGACACAACATTTAACGAGTGTTATGTTTTCGTAACATTTCTATTTATATTTAGTTTTAGTTGATTTTGGTCATAACAAAAAGTAGTGCGTAAAAATTGTTACTAGCCGTCCGCCCCGGCTTCGTCCGTGGTACTTGTTTACGTTTTCTCTCCACAAACACGATCCTCGTACTTCAAGGAATATTATAAAAAATAATTAACGAAATCAGTTCAGCCATTTCGAGTTTTTTAACACATTTAGCAATTCATTTTTATTATATATAAATGTACTTATATAATAATGTACATCCACGTACTACACAAGGGTATATCGAATAAAATATTATGGAAACTATCAAACTACAAAATCAGAATATTATAAAATAAAGATATCAATGAAATAAATTAATATTATTAACATACGTATCTATTAACATATTATATTATTATCGAATATTATTAACATATTATCTATGTAATATTCTACATTGTAATTAATCTGAAAAACTGAAAAATAAATGCAACAATGCATAGTTTGGACTAAATTTTATAATTTATTTCATCGCCAATTACTACATGGCCATGGTATAAAACAAAGTCGCTTTTTCCTATGTCCCTACGTATGCTTAGGTAGATCTTTAAAACTACGCAATGGATTTTGATGCAGTTTTTTTAATAGTTAGAATGATTCAAGAGGAAGGTTTTAGTATATTATTTATTAGGTTTTAGACGATGCGGGCGAAGCCACGGGCGGAAAGCTAGTATATTATATATTGAAGGAAAAAAGATGATGATGGGAAAGCATGATGAATTAATATAAAAAAATAATGTTCCGTTTTTATATTATGAGCACAGTTTCATATTTTATGTAGAAACAAAAATAATATGCTAAAAGATATATCAAACATTTTCAGTTTTAATCCAAATATTGTTTCCAAATAACCTAATAGCTAAAGAACATATTGTTTAATGATAATTATTTCTAAACACATGCTCGTAATATCAACACGTTTATTAGTAATTACTAATTAATATTATCAAATTATAGACAAGATATTAAATTACTGCCTAATTAATTAGTTACGTGTTCTTCATTATCTTACGTCAGACAATACAAACAAAACTACTCGTAAAAGCACCTCTACATCTAGACATATATATAATTTTCATGTCACAATGATTTTTACGAAACTTCTGCGAAACTTGACCTACAGGTTATTCTGGGAATAATTAAAATAGTTAATATTCAGAAAATAAAAATAACTTCAAAGCTCCTTTAAATAATTCAATACCTAAATGAATACAATGCGTTGTCATAAAGTCAGTTCACGCCGCAACAGAAACTTAGTTTTTCACCGCATGCTTTGCGGTGAAAAACTAAATTTGCAATTAAATACATAATTCGTTTTAACCGGATTTGCGGGTTTTGTGGCAATTGCAGTTGTTATAAATGAAACTAGCGACCCGCCCCGGCTTCGCACGGGTGCAATGCTGATACTAAATACACTACAGAAAAACTGTGAACGTTGTATATAAAAACATAGCGGCCCGCTCCGACTTCGTATAGATAGCCTGGCGGCCGGCCGGTACCGCCGCAAACGCTACGTCCCGCAATTTTTAAATCTGTAATATCTTCGAAAATATTCACTTAAATCATACGGTGTAAAGGGCCATATAGATCTATATTAAACGAACAATGTATTCAAGGTATTTAATTGGTTAAGGATTAATGCTGTATTGGTTAAAATCGCATCGAAAATTAGCCATTATTTTTCGTAAAAAGTAAATGACAAAAAAATGTTATTGTGGGTTATCCATAAGAGATAGACATATACCATCGCGGACTTTTCTATAGACCTTTTCAATGTGTATAATACTTAGTACATTATTTTGATAAAACTCGTAGGGTTTAGCCTGCGTTTGCAATGTAAGCGGAAAAAATGTAATTTTTTACGACATCACTTTAGAAACCTCAAAAATAACAGTACTTCTCCACTATTTAATGGATGTTATTATACATATAAACCTTCCTCTTGAATCACTCTATCTATTAAAAAAAACCGCATCAAAATCCGTTGCGTAGTTTCAAAGATTTAAGCGTACAAAGGGACATAGGGACATAAGGACATAGGGACATAGGGACAGGGAAATCGACTTTGTTTTATACTATGTAGTGAAGCGACATACTATTGAATAACTGCATATAATTAAAATATTATTATTAGACGTTAAAAAATATACGATACAAAACGTCGGGTTAAATATACTGTATAAATCGCGTTTAAAATCCGTTAAAAAATCTTTAATATCTAAAAGATACTAAGCCATAGAAAATAATATGATTTATGTATCTTTAAAATTGACTACAGCAAGACTTTTAGAGACGTTAGTAATTTATGATCTATTTTCAAGGATAATGGTTAAAATAATGTATGAAAGTCATTAATCTGTCTGTATTGTTGAATTTATATCGTGAGATGAATTTATCGTAGATTTCACTTGTATAAATTTGGACTACACCTTCTTATTAATCTGTTGTGTGTCTCTTATAATTTTAAAACAGGTAAGTAAGTAAGTGAAGTCCCATGTCCCCTAGTGGGTTAAGGGGCAGATGCATTATACATCTGTTTCAATTTTATTTAGGGAAAAGTAGGTGATCAGTCTTCTGTGTCCTGCCAGACCGAGACATTTTTTTTTCTTCGTCTCCACCGGGAATCGAACCCAGGACAACTCGGTTCTACGCACACGCGTCAACCACTGTACCAAGGAGGTGAATTTTAAAAGAGGTAGGGACCTCTTAATTTGACAAGGTTTATATTTCATATTTCCTTATTTTTCAGAACAATTTTCACACACGGCATGATCTGATCCCATACTAAGCTTTCGCTTGTGTTATGCAAACCAGAAGGCTGATGAACATACATAATATATAATTTTAAATAAATACTTATATAGATAATTAACACTCAGACACAGAACAAACATCTATGTTCATCACACAAATATTTGCCCTGGGTGGGAATCGAACCCACGACCTCTGGCTTGAAAGGCAGGGCCACAATCTATCGGTTACCAACTAAGCCAACCGATAGATTGTGGTTTAGATATCGAACAAGTATTTGTTAAGGTAGATTATTTTGTAGGACATGCATTGCTTTTAATACCTTTGTGAATTAAAATAAAACTTTAAAAGCACTCTTCAGTAAGCGTGTTAGTCGGTTTCTTTCATCTTTTTCCACTTCAGAAAATCGCATTAAGCATAGCAGACTTTCGCAGCAGAATATCGGATAGAATTTACTAGAAGAATAATTCTGTGTATCATGTTTATAAGTCGTTTGTATAAGATATGAAAAATATTATAAAATGATGAATAAGATATATAATCTGACAAAGATTGCCCTTCAATAAAAAACCCTTTTAATAAATTTAAATTTAATAATTAAATGGTTTTGTGTGCCTATAGAGGTAGACTGTGAAACTACTGAACCAATTTTAATACGATTTAAAATAGGAATCATTAAGAACAAGTGAATGTACTCGTAGCTACTGAAAAAGTAGTTTAATATTGACAATACTAAGATTTACGGGCAAATATTGCTTTCATCAAAGGCTTATTTAGTTTGTATCTAAGTTTACTTCAACATGTGTGCTCGCTATGGATTACCAGAATATTTGTATTGTAGTCTAGATTGTTTAGGTCCTTAACAATTTAGTCTATTACTAAACTAAACTTTAGGGTCACGTATTAATAACCGCTAACTAGCTGGGTATACTAGCTATCATGTTTAAGACGATATTATGTTTCTCTTGGCCTAGAATAATAGTGTCTCTATATTATAATAACTAGTCTATATACAAAAGCGCAGCGTGCCTTGGCTCCGTATAAAAATTGGTTTGGGGGCCCTTAGGAAGGGTAAAGATTTCTCACAAAAGCGCTCGTTGGGGGCCCCCTTGGCGCGGGGGCCCCGTATAATTGATACGGCAGATACGGCGGTAGCTATCCCCCTGTCTATAGGTGTCGTTGTCGTTGTCAAGGCATGCATCACGTGTGAACGGATATACCGATTTCGATAATTCTTTTTTATTATATTTCTTGAAGTACGAGGATGGTTCTTATGTAGAGAAAACGTAAATATGTACCACGGGCGTAGCCGGGGTGGACCGCTAGTAATTCAATAAAAACGTCGTTATACCTAGTCCTAGACTTAGTGCTCTTTACAAGCCTATTTTTTTAGTTTAGTTTATTGTTATTGCATGCTCTACTATATAAATTTTCAAGTAGTCTCTATATTTTACTTTGAATAATATGTGATAGAAAATATTCTAAAACTATCTATATTGCCTGACCATCACTAGAAGCTTTTTATAAAAGCAAAGCTCCAAACCGCCGAGTCTAGAATTAAAATATCTTAACGATTCTTTAATAAATAATGTATTACAAGTAAATGTACACTTATAGAGTTTTTACAAATACTACCGAGACTTACTTAGACATAGGGTCAGTCAACACTACAAACATTTTCTTTAATAAAAACAAAATTATAGTCTACAAAGGAATATTTATCCCTACTTATAATATTATAAATGCGAAAGTAACTCTGTCTGTCTGTCTGTTACGCTTTCCCGCTTAAACCTCTCAACCGATTTTGATGAAATTTGGCACAGACAATCTTTAGACCCTGAGAAAGAACATAGGCTACCCTTTATCAAAACACCACGCGGGCGAAGCCGCGTGCGGCAGCTAGTTTTTAATATAAGAAACACAACTAAACCGCTTTGAATGCGTATAATAAACCTAAAGTCATAACTATTGCGTATAAGATTATTATAGCGTATGAAAATCATGTGGTGAAAGCTGCGGTATAATTTTAGCTCCAGCATAAACAAGCCAATTAAAATGATAATATAAGGATGGAGTTGTTGTTGGAAAGGAAACGTATGTTTTGATTAAATATTAGCAAATACATATGTAGTGTAGTGAAGGAAAAATAAGGATTTTTCAATTTCTCAGTATTTTATTTATGTTTGATGGTATTAAAAATAAACATTGAAAAGTTAAATTTACGAGGGATTGTCTGATTGATATATTTATTTATTGATTTGTCTGATTGTTCCGTTTTCTGAATAACATCAATCAGTATTAAGAGTGAGATTGCCTTTGATTTATTTTAGTGAACAACAGTTGTACATCTCTACAATTATTTAAATTTTCAAATCTCTACAATTTTTATCGCTCAAGAAAAATAATTTATGCCGCTGAAATTATGCTAATCAATTATATAGTATCTACAGCTACAAATTTTAAATGAGACAATTAAATTTTACTAATTTGGACACACGTTTATAAATTAAAGCAACGAACTTTTATAGCCAATCAGGTTGTTAATGTAACTTAACAAACTTGTGATTAAAGTTTGATTGCTTCCAACGTGATAAATATCGCACGTTAGATGTAAAAGTCGGAAATAAAATACTGATAACTTCCTCACCGGGCATTAGATATTCAATCCAAAGTTTCACATCACACTAACAGCCATATATTATTTTTTCATACAATATTATCACTTTATCGTAAATGTAAATACTGAAAAGTTTTGGGGATAAAATACGTGTGCTCTATGCCGCGTCTCTTTTCATACTGAATTTCAGTCGACACAAGAATTAGGAATGTTTTGTAATCAAGGATAGCATTGAGCTTTTGTACTAATACTTGTCGAAATTGATAGCTTAGGATTTGTTTCAATGTTATTAAATTTAGGAGTTATTTTCGTAATCACTGATGTGGCCACGAAGTTAGTTGATGTGCGGAAATATTAATCTATACTATTATTTATTTATTTATTTAAAATGATTTATTGCTTCTCAACTAGCAATCTCTACCAGGCAACCCAACAATCAGAGGAAATATAACGATATTTTGTCAACCGCGATTTCTGTTGCGCGTCTTGACATTTTGGTAAACGATGTTAGACGTATTGCATGCTTTTGTTTTCTTTATTCTCAGTTTGGTTTCGTTGATTCTCATTAATCTAA
>CAJQZN010016253.1:0-11373 GCA_907164685.1 Colias eurytheme | reverse complement strand
ATGCATCCGATCTTATGTCACATCCGATCTTAGGCGACCCAACCTTACCATAGATACATAATATTACCCATGAACGGATAATATAATTTACTTTTATTCGATCTTTTATTGAACACTCACGGATCACAATATGGTTTGCACAGTTGCAATTAACAATTTGCGAACATTGTTAACTACGAAACACATGTAAAGATCAAACATATCTTTGCTTGTATAAATAATAAATCGATTTTCCCGACGTTTCGCACACTTTGCAGCGAGCATGGTCAACGGGCGACCGCTGATGCCGAAAATAATAAAATGAATAAATCACGTTTAAAATCAATTAAAAAACTTTAATTTCTAAATGTTACTCCGGTAAAATCAAACACCAGAAAATACTAATCAGTGCTATATGAGTCTCTATCTCTAGCTAAATATTAAAATGGAATCAAGATGACAATTTAATATTTAGCTAGAGATAGAGACAAAAATAAAAGTTATTATAGTAATGTCACCACTCACCAATACATTATTCTTCACTCCAACCAAGTGTAAGGAGATAATAAATCAGATAGCAGCATATTTCGGATAATTTCGCATTAGCCGGTGTTTTTATGACGGAAGGCGTGGAAATTACAACCCGTATGAACATTGCTTTTGACTGATGTCCTATAGTCTAAGAGATGGATACTTGAATAAATTATATTTCTTTAAACGATAAGAATAAATTATGATGATAATCATAGATATCTCATTCGTTAAATATTAAAAATTTGGAATTTGTTTAGTATTAATATTAGGGTGTAAAATTTAAGCAATCAATTTTTAAAAGTTAATATCTGATTTTACTTCCGGTTATTAGTAATAGAACTCTTCTACTAAATATAGATGTCGATTAGGCATAATTGTTCACTTGGTTTAATTGTTTATTATAATTTATCGGTAAAGACACATCGTGTGGTCGAAATTGGGTCTACTCATTCTAACGAATCTCACCTATATATCATGTACCTACTTATTGTGATTAGTCATACATTCGGAAAATTTGTATTCTAAACAAATTACATAGGTATTCGACAAGTAACATGTTTCATTAGCGGTACCTACGTTAAGACTGAAGCTTTACAAGCCAAACAATCGTTTTAGACAGCAAACCGCTGCGTTTAAATACGTGTTAAGTGATAAGTCACACGGATAATATTATAATACTGTAAGTTTAAGTGAGTACTACCAGAACGTTTTAACACAAATAAGATATGAGACTACAAAATACATAAGCATCTCTCGAACTAACGTTATTACTCCGAACGCCCCGCGGGTGATGAATCAAACCGGGCGATGACCTCTCGTATCTAAGCTAAGAATAGCACCAGGCTACACTTTAAATTTCATTTTTGAGACAGATTAAGGACCATCTAAAATAATGTTCCAAACATCGTAACTTTGGTGATTTTGTAATATATTTGCGGTTTAGAGACGAATTTTTATAAGAGAGTGTGAATATCATGATAAGACAAACACATTTTCAATTTGATGTTTTCAGGGTTAAGGGTAGTTTTGAAATATATACTATGCATAGGGAGTTTAAGTGCATAAAGTACTTTAAGAAATATTTTTTACACATCAGAAATAATGTTTTTATTAATTGTTCAACTTCCTCATCAGTTAAGTTATAAATATAGATATTTATTTCAACATAATAGCCCAAAAATAATAAATTAATGATAATAATGAGCCTTTTTTATCATCTTTTACTTAAAAAGGTATAAGATATAACGTAAACCTTAAGATATAATGGGAAAAAATTGAGTTTATGTTGACTCTACCGTAGACTCTCTATAGGCATTATTTGCCGGTGACTCTCTGAAACTACCATTTTATGTGCAATCATGAATCATATTCAAATACTGTAGTAAAAAATCAATTTCTTGTGTGTTAAATTTCTATAAAAGTCCAATAAATTAGATCGAAAAGGCCGACTTTGTAACTCGGCTCAGACGTATTTATCTCTTTCAAAGTATCAATTGGATTTACTTATAACCTTTTTTAATTCTCTTGGCCTTTAATGGTTTTAAATGCACCCTGAGTTCTATTACAGAAGACAGTGCTACTTAAGTATTCCCTATTTTGTGGTTTTAGTTAAATCGACCATTCGAATAACTGACGCTTAATTTTGATTTTCATAGTTTACTAGCGGTCCGCCCCGGCTTCGCCCGTGGTACATAATATTTACGTTTTCTCTACATAAGAACCATCCTCGTACTTCAAGGAATATAATAAAAAAAGAATTATCGAAATCGGTTCAGCCGTTCTCGAGTTATGCGCTTACCAACACATTTTGCGATTCATTTTTATATATAAAGATTATTTTGGAATGTATTATGTACTATTTCAGATTTCTGTGGCCTTTGAAGTACCTAAGTAATTATTATAACCTGAGTTTCTTATTGCGAACCACAGAACACGTTCTAAAGTTTTAGGGGAACATCTTTACAAAAACAAAACTCAATAACGCCTAGAGAGCCTACAAATATAATTATGAGTTTGGAACTCAAGTGTACATAGGTACCTAAGATTTTTTCATGATACCTTCGACAGTCGAGGTTTTAAACAAAACTAAAGTTATTGCAGAAAAGGTGACACTATATAAAATATAAGTAGCGGCCAAACATTTGTAAGCGGTAGTCGTCGTGAATAAAGGACAGAAACTGTATGATTTATGTATCAAATTACGTTTTCATGACATTTAGCGTGTGGTTCAACGATTCTTTAATATCTTGAAATTGTATACGTCAGTGAGATTTCGCGATCCGTTACACATATAAGCGACATTATTTGTTGTGTTATTATTTTTATGGATAAACATGGAAACTTAGAAGTATCCTCCCTGCACGTCGCAATGAGTGTATATTTTTACCGTTGTGGACCTAATTTTTCTTATATTTCTATTTTATAAATAAACATAGCATTTCATGATTTCACATCACACAATATTAATAAAAATGTGTATAGATTTTAAAATATCATCGTTGTAATTCATATTCAAACTGCATTACAACTGCGATCCTTAATTACACACAACCCTATCGAGATTTTACGATGAACTATAAGAAAATACAAGTACATAATACAAGTCATCATGATGTTGGAGCTGATTGGTGATAAAATACTAGTTTTATTTATTTAATTCTGGTGTTAGACAAACGAGAAATTTACATTTTATTCTTTTGGTGAAATGTTGTTCAACGAGACGGACTTTTCGACAATCCGCTGCTTTTATGTGGTTATATCTACTGGTTTATTTATATAAACTATTGAAGTGAAACTTCTTTATCGGGGTTGGAAAAAAATTTAGTGTAACATTTTTTCGTTGCGCGTGACATTTTTCCGTTACGCGCCATCTTGTTCTTATCCCTACCACGCGTGATTCGACGTATTTCTGTAAAGTAATATCGTAGATTATTTTTTAAAAAATAAGGTCATAAAGAAGTTTCAGTTCTTACGTGTGTACACTAGTACACGCACACATTTTTTTTTAAGTGAAACTTCTATGAACACGTTGAGAGTAAAATTTCAAGGTCGCGTCATGGCAATACACCGTCATGGAATTGATGATTTTGTTATCTTTGAATCTTGCCCAAGAAGTTTCATTTCGGACACGTATGCTCGGCACACACGCTCTTTTTTTATGAATTATTCTTTCTTACCGGCATATAAACCCAGTGAAGCTTGTCATCCATCACTCAGCATACAATATTTAAATAAAATTCGATATATAATGCTTTAGGAAGACAAAATCAAAGGAGCCAAGACTCGGTAATCTCATAGAGTCGGAGAAAGGATAAAGTGATGAAAGCCTTGCCAATATGGAACGGGTTTATTTGGAGTTAAATTATACCGCTCTTGATCCGTTTGTCTTGAAAATTAATGCTTAATGGCATTTCTGAGACTTTGAAATACAACATAATAAATGTAAGTATCATATTTTGATATATTATGAATTGTGTGAAATATAGAAAATAAAAGTAAAGCACTTATTTTCACAATGTTTTAATTTTAAACATGAGTGTGATCACTGTGAGGTTCTCTTCTATGCAGTTTGCAAACATTGTTGTTACTTTATGATAATAAATATAGATATGAATAATAAATAACCTCATTGAGATAATAATATGTAGGTACATTGTACGTAGTATATATTATCTCAACGTATAACCTATAATTGACAATACCAAATATCTTTTAAATCTATAAAACGGTTTAAAATTTTACATTCGAAAGTATGCCATGGTAAATCTAGGTAAGAGTTTCATATTAATTAATATTTAATATTAATCGGACTCGTCGAAAACTAATGGTAGGTATATTCAACTTTGACTATATTTGTAAGTTGTTTGACTGTTTCAATACGAATTCAAATGCAACTTCAATCTTCAATGAATGTAAATTATCAATAGAAATGAAAATAATTTACTTTCAGTTGAATATAAAATAATTATTCATCCAAACGAAGTCGAGTCGAGTCGTAACAAGCATAATAATAAAATACATTACAATCAAAATGTAGCGTCTCGTACGCATCGTAAACTTTCTTCTATTGAAAATATGAATTTTAAATTTATTTACCCGATAATGAAGGTAACTCGCGGCTGCTAATGTATTTTATAGCTAATAAATGTTTATGTTTTGTTTCAAGACGGTATTGTCTCAATTTTATATGTAAATACTGTTTTATTACATATCTAAGTAAGTTTGAATTTTGTGTTCAAATAATAAGGTTATTCATTTTTCTTTTTTTTGTAAGTGTAAATAACTTTTTAGATGATACTTATTTCTATTCAAATGATATAATACTTATTAGTTTATAATATTTTACTGCTAATTATCTCGAAATGTTTATGTTTTTATCGTAAATCACAAAAAAATCCTTCATAATTCCAACTCGAAACTTTCCCTTAAACGAGCAGTGTTAATTAATATTTTCTTAAGTGTTGCGTAGCGACGTTATCATAATATACAACATGAAGAATGTCTTTGAATGAAGATTATTTTTAGCATTATCGCAGCCTCCTTGCGTAGAGGCAGGCCGTAAATTACGTAGGTCGTCGCACCTAAAGAAAGCTAGGTCATAAGTACTTACTATATTTTCTTAATACCTACTCGAAGTGAAACTATTTTTCTTTAATGTAAGTGAGTTTGTGTAAGGTTTTTTTTTCAATCCATTTAGGCCCTTCGCTCATGGAGCTACTCAAAAAGAACTAGTCACAAACTCAAAGTACTAACGAGTTGCCTGAGCGTCACAGCCCATACATGTTCTATGGAGATTCGCACACGACGCGACTAGTTACTAACTGGTGAGTAACGCGTTAGCAACCAATCACGCGCGACGCGTCGTGTCGGTCTCCACGCTACTGGTTTCCCGATTTTCCTTGCTTTTTATGATAAAAATGAACGAGCAAACATTGACAAGTGACTGAAACCTTATAACTTGAGTAGCGTTGTATGCGAGATACAATTTTTAACTGGTTTGTAATCGTAATTACTGATTAGTTCAGTCATTTTTGAGTAGCTCCATGAGCGAAAGGCCTTACTTTAAAACATTTGTGTTTGGATAATATTTCGGTTTTCTAGACGTGTGGTTATAGAGAGCTTTGTTTTTATTTCACATTTTTAGATAATGAAAGATAAATTTACAGAAGAGCAATATAGCATAAGCATTAAGTTCTTAAAATACTTCAAACAGTCGTTGTAAAGAGAATGAAATAACAATTGTAATTGTATACAATATCACAACATACCTACAGTGAAAAAATTGGCTATGCTTTTCATCAAAGACTCTATTGTTTTTTTATGTATATTGTAAAAATAATTTCCGATTGTTTTATGTATATTATATTATCCAAATTGAATATATATTTCGTTATTTGTTCTAAATATAGGCTTTTATTTACCTCAATGCGTGAAACTATGAAATATGTACACAATAAGATTCGAGTAGATTACACAAAGGACGCGTTAGATTAAGGCCTTTGACACACTAGACGGAAATTCCGTCGCCGGACTTCCGCGGCGGTCAATCCGTTCTATACCGTTCCAGCCACACTGAATATTCAGTGGCAGATCATCAGTCGGCTGCCTGCGCTTATACGGTGTGGTCGAATTCGTGATGGATCCGATAGAAGTGTATCCGATAGAAGCTATTTATGAGGCATTAGAAGAAGAAAGCGTAAATATTGGGTTCATCCCTTAAATACTCTTCGACTAGAAATTGGTCAATTTCATACCCTGTATATGCAATTAAGACTTAATCCAGATAAAGCATTCGAATATTATCGTATGTCCATACAATCATTGATTATATCAGAGTCCCAAAGGCAAACTCTATTTTGCACTTCGATAATAAATCGTTCAGTGTCAAACATCCTGTGCGTGCGTCGTCACTGCGAGTTATCCGCTGAATGTGGCGTGATCCATACAAATACCTGTAATGTGAAGATGCCGATCTTACGCTGACGGAAGATCGGTGCGCGGACGACCGATCAGACGCGAGCGAGTGACGGTCCGCTCGGAACGCGGGATCATCCGCGACGGAACGACCGATCTTCCGCGTAGTGTGCCCGTTATTTGTATTTTATATGCAATAACATGTATTGGCGTTCCGCCGCGGAAGTTCGGCGACGGAGTTTCCGTCTAGTGTGGCAAAGGCCTAAGGCCACGAGCCTCTGATCACAGGTCCCTATAGTACAGGAGCTAGTTGTGGTTTTTTTAAGTTGTAATATTTACTGCTAGAAAGTAATGTGTATTTATGTCATTAAATTTATGAAAAATAACTTTAATACGTGTGTTATTAGTAAGTAGGTACGTTCTTATAGATTAATTCAGTTATTAGAGGTATATTAGAGGTTTGAATGATCGATCATAATTATTTACAAATATTTATGAGGGGATAGGTATTTTACTTCAATTTTTAGCAATTTTTTGTCCATAAAACTATACCACAGGTAACGTATATTTTGTGAATAATAATAAATTAACGATATTAACACAGTGACTTTTTACAGATAATAGTATCGCTTCAAGGTAAGAAAAAAACGTCGGTAATATATATTTCATCATAATTTTTACATAGTTTGACTTTACGAATTGCTAACAATATTATTGAAACTAGCTCTCGGACTATAAACAGTGACTTGGTGATTGGTGGTCCAATATGCAATGTATTGAGTTAGCCCCGTTGGCCGACGATGTTCAAATCAAGGATGCCATAAATTCTGAAACAGAAGGACACTAAATACTTACTTTCAAGGTAAAAGAATAGGAAAAAATATCATAATGTTGTTTTGTTTCTTATAATTCAGTATTCATTTCCTTATATTCAGTATTGAATATTGTTTATATTTGTTTTGTAAAATAAAGAAAAAATAAAATTGCTTTTCGAACGGGTATAGAATTGCTACGTATTATGACAATTATTATAAAACATTGAAGTCCCATGTCCTCTAGTGGGGTAAGGGGCAGATGCATTATACATCTGTTTCACTGATCTATTTTCTTTAGGGACAAGTAGGTGATCAGCCTTCTGTATGACAATTATAAGTGCTGCTAAAATATATATATTCAGTTCGATAATTTCGTATTTTTTGTGTACGGTCTATCAGCAGTGAAACAAGCTTAAAAACTATTAAATGTTTTTTCTAGTTAAATCGAAACAAACAAACAAAAAAAAATTAAAGTATTGTTTTAAGTTTGCTATGGGTGGATTTTGAAATAAACAAGAAATATAAGATTTCATTTCCTACGAACCTAACTATAATCGCCTAGAAAGAAGTAGAAAGCTTTATAAAATAAATACATAAAATATAATATAATACGCACTATATAATATTTTATTAAATACAACCGTGAGACCGTGAAACAAAATAAAACGTAAACAAAACAACGTGCTACAAAAATAAGTCACTTGTAATTATATAACTCTAATTAACATTTCATTGACTTCACTTGCATTCTAATAAAAACACTTTATTGTATAAAGTATAAAAATAAAAAACTTACAACTGCGTAATTTATCGTCATAATTTTATGCACGCCTTCGCTTCGCTTCGTTTCCTCTAATCAGTTTCGTCTTTTGTGGAGTCCGTCATTTACAGAACGAACTAGGCTTTTGACTCTTAATGATTCTCTTATGCACGTATGTATGTATGTATGTACGAGTATGTGTGTAAGTACGTAATTATTGTCATTTGTTTTATGTATAACTTTTAACTATTAATATCTAAATATTACTTCATCATAAACTAGCTGCAGCGGCTCTTGTTAGTCTTAGCGTGATTATATATTATATAATCACGCTAAGACTAACAAGAAGAAGAAGAAGAAGGCCTATAGCCTCGATGAATGGGCTATCTAACACCGAAATAATTTTTCAAATCGGACCAGTAGTTCCTGAGATTAGCGCGTAACAAACAAATAAACTCTTCAGCTTTATAATATTAGTATAGATTACGATGTTTGCTTCAACAATTAAATAACTTAGTTGAATTAATTTATAAGACGTTTTATTATGTGTCATTCGGTTTCTAAATTTAGTCCAAGATAGTATTTATTCGTATAAAAAATATGAAAAGGTAGATACGAAGTTCGACGGGTCAGCTAGTTCGCGCGTATAAATCAGGATAACGGACGCAAAGGTTCTATTTACAACCTAAATATATTTACGTGGTAATAAAATCTGCCATAAATCATAAGATTGGTTCCTCTTCTTAGTCTTAATGTTTACGGTAGTTAAGTTAAGTGATATTTTTCTTTATATTACTTATATTTTCGCCCACGGCTTTGAGAAATTAACAAGTTGGAAAGTTTCATAGCCGTCGAGTTTTTATACTTTAATATAAATGAATTTTATATGTCTTCTTTGATGTTTTAAAGCTCCTGGAAACGCTGAGATTTTTGGAAGTTTTGTAATTCTTAAATTCGTTTAATAATATTGTACGTAATTTCTTAAAACAGGCTACGCTATTGTGTTTTTATAAAAGAGCGTTAGATAATTTTTTTTTGTTAATTTATTTTTGAATATTTTGTAACAACAAAATAGTCAAAAATAATTTCGTCATAATTTCATTTAATTTGCCAATTCAAAATGCTGTAAACCTTCAATCATTGTCGAAAAATGCTATCGCAAAGTATTTAGCCCCGCTAAATGAAATCAAATGCTCACTAAAATGCAAATACAATTATTAAGCTAAATTTGATTAAGTGGCAATCCTATTAAAATGCATGAAATGCTAACCTTTTCCGGGATGCATACCACTCGGCCTTCCTAATTCTTGAACCATTACATTAAAGAGATTGATAAACGAAAATGGATCTTATGATGAAAATAATAAAAACCGTTTTATGTGCAGAGTTAAATGTGTGTATAGGCTCCAACATGCACATGCGTCGGAAGAAGCGCGGGCCTACACCGTAGCGTGTCTACGAGCAGACGGCGCGCGACCGCCACACAAGATACGCGCGATCTGCTACGGAACCGTAGACTACGCTACGAGTTCGGAACTTTTAGTACTTTTGTAAACTCGATATCGTTTCAAATAATATTTTCAATCTTTCATTACGCTATGAATATAAGTTTATTTAATGTGAATTTGTACAGTTTGAACTTTGATACGTAATGATCTAGTGTTAAAAATGGCACCTTTAAGAGTACCAACGGACTTTTCGGACTTGACGGACTTTTATAATCTATCAACGCAGCATCCGGAGCGGCATCATTTCAGGCACCGAAATCATTCGCGGGAGCATTCACGGAACCACGTCGTGGATGCATTATCCAATTCTATAATGGAAGTGTTGAATACGAAGTTTGTGCCTGAAAATGCGATGCTGCCTGATATGGAGCCTCTGTCGACTCACATGGACGGGCCGTTGGGCCAGGATAGGATGAATATAACGATGAATAGGTCCGATTTCGGTGTGATTGACGATGAATTTATATATAGACATAACAGTGCGATGACAGCGGTGTACTGTGTGGCGTATTTGCTGGTTTTTATCGTGGGTCTCGTGGGGAATTTCTTCGTGATCGCGGTAGTGTATCGCTCCCCCAGGATGCGAACTGTAACTAATTTCTTCATCGTGAACTTGGCTGTGGCTGACATATTGGTGATTGTTTTCTGCCTGCCTGCGACGCTCATGTCTAACATCTTTGTTCGTGAGTACTAACATTTTTTAGTTCATATTTATTTAATTAAATTTATGGAATATCATTTTGAGAATTATATTTTGTAAAGCTATGTTTGTAGATACATTTTTATTTATGGTTTTGCTTACAAAAATGGCGATGAAAATAGCTAAAAAGTACTTTTTATAATACAATGTACATATTATTTGGAAAATATGTGTAATAATTACTTAGGTACCATATTAAAAATATTCAGCGAATTGTTAAATTAAATTTCATATAATTTTTGAAATTATGTAAAAGCTGAGCGTTTTGTCCATTGAATAAATTATATACAAAAATAGATTTCCGGTTTTGGAGATTTGGATTTGGGTTGGAAACAATATTTTCCTTATTTTCGTCATGAACTTGCTTCTCGACTTGTATTGGCCTAAAATTGATTAATTTTAAATTAATAGCTAGCCTTAATATTTGAAATAGCACGATATTAAACACAAAAAATAAGGATTTCGTACATATTAATTTCATTTAAAAATAAGCGGGTGCTAAAAATATAATTATATTTAAATCAATGTTTAACGTTTCCATTAAGTTGTATTAAATTGTATCCCACTTTCATTAAGGTATAACGTTTGAAACTTTTGTATTTATAATTGGAGTGGATTCCCCTTGAAAGGAAAATGTTGAGTGCAAAGTTTTCAACAGAAATGAATTTATTTTAGGTATCCATTCATTGTGGCGGTTTTATTTAATTGTATTGAGTTCTGATTAAATTATTAATTCCTTAATTTATAGAAATAAAGGGAAAGATGTTATTAAATTTAAGAAGTAGTCAATAATATAATTATACAGTGCGCTTGTCTGGAATATTTTTTCCAATTTAGTTTCCTAGTAGCGAAAGTATTTTTAAAATCACTTCTGTAGTTCTAGTACTGCCTGGAACAAACTTAATAACTTTTATCATCATATTCTAATAATATAAATATATAAAACTCAAAGGTGACTGATATAGTGATCTATCAACGCACAGCCCAAACCACTGGACGTATCGGGCTGAAATTTGGCATGCAGGTAGATGTCATAACGTAGGCGTCCCCTAAGAAAGGATTTTAGAAAATTCATCCCCTAAAGGGGTAAAATAGGGGATAGAAGTTTGTATGAAACTTTTGCACGCCTCATAAGCGAAGCGTTGAGGTGGGTACTACTGTCAC
>CAJQZN010016252.1:0-21058 GCA_907164685.1 Colias eurytheme | reverse complement strand
TCACGCTAAGACCAACGAGCGGAGCACTGCGGGTAAAACCGCGGGGCACAGCTGGTTTATAATAATTATTATGCTAAAACTTAAAGTTGAATCCACATTGTTGTTGAAGAATTGATAATGCATTTGGAAATGTTAGGAGGAGCGATAACATTTTAACAAGTCATTAATATCTGTTTTTCAATTATGAGTTCTAAATAACATGACTTTGTTAATTACTATATTATAATAATTGTATTATTAATTTATTATAATTAGTTAAAAAAATAGTTCGCACTTTTAGCAAGTAATTTTTAAAGTTATATTATATCAGTGAAAAGTGCTTGCAATGATGAAATGAATCATGATTTTTTCGTATTATCTATCTACATTTTTAATATCTAAGTATTTCATGGTTTTATTTAATTTTCAGGGAAAGCATTTGTAGAAAGTTCAAAGTTAAAACGGCATCAACTAGTACACACGGGCGAGAAACCTTTTCAGTGCACGTTTGAAGGCTGCGGCAAGAGGTTTTCGTTAGATTTTAATTTAAGGTACGTACTTTTTAATTATTTTAGTAATTAAGTTGTGTGTGAGAGATTTTTGTACCAAAATTATTTCCATTTTTGATTAAAAGATAAAAAATTGGATTCTACTTCAGAGATTTACGTTATATTTTAAATTAAACTCAATCGAGGTTACTAAGATGTTTATTACCTATGTATATGTTGTGGCCATATCTAGATTTGCTCACTTCATGAAATGAATTTCATCAATCATTTCATGAAATGGTTGTCTATTGGCCACATCATGATGAAGTTTGAGCATATCAATGCTAAGAAATCGTTTCTCGATATGGGCAACTAAACGCGCGGATTTTTCATTTTACGATATGATCAACTAATTTTGACCATTTCATGACTGTAAACATGTTTTTTTTTACTCTATACATATTGATTATTTCCTATTATATAATAAGCTATATATCCCTTCCAGAACTCACGTACGTATACATACAGGCGACCGGCCGTACGTCTGTCCGTTCGACGGTTGCAACAAGAAATTTGCGCAGAGCACCAATTTGAAATCGCACATACTGACACACGCAAAGGCGAAGTAAGTTGGTTTATACTTTATTTTAATTAATAAGGCCTACCTAAAGTTACCTAATTCAAACGAAAGATATTTTTTGTTGTTGTAAAAGTAGTTAAGATTTTATAAACAAAATCTTTGTCAGTTTTAGGGCCGATTATTCAATGCTTGGATAAAACTTATCCGTCCAATAAAGTATTACACGATAATATTAAAATGTCACGTAAACTGTCAAATGCGGGCAATTAGAATACGTATTAAAATGGTAGTTTTATACATTATTCGACGAATAAGTTTTAACCAAGGATTGAAAAATCAGCCCTTAAGGTAATAAGATAACCCTGTAGCATAATGATGCATACATATAGAATGTAAGATATACCCATAATATATTATCTAAAAGCTAAACTAAACCTTGCACTATAATTTGGTTCTTAGATTTTTTAATTCCACACTCATATTTTGTCATTTAATGTTGTAAAGAAGATTATAAAAATAATAATCTTGTATACAGGCAAAGATATTAAGATACCATCATCATTATTAGGAAACATACAGCTTCATAAAACACCAACAAGTTCACAACACTCATATAATATATTCTTAGATTTAGTTTTAAATTATTATATGTATGTTAGTCTGTAAGGTATTTATTATACCGTAGGGTCTGTACAATTTATTGTCTGTTACCTGAATTAAATATAATAAATAATAAATAAAAAAATAATAAACATAAACTATATAGAAATAATGCGTATTGCATGGCCATAACTATTTACAACCACTTACCAATAAAAATTAAAAAATTTACACTGAATTTTTTCAAAAATAAACTGTATAGACTGCTACAAGCTAAAAATTATTATAGTAATAAGGAATATTTAAATGATCGTGACATGAATATATGAATCTTAATTTAATTTAATTGTAATTTTATGTGTAATTTTTGTAATTGTTTATAATGTATTTTGTGTATAATTTTGTAATTGTCTATTGATGTATTTTATAATTTGACTGTATTAATTTGTTAATTTTTGCACGCTATTTAAAATGGCAGTATATGCGATAAAAAAAATTTTGTTTAACACCCTTATGAACCATATACGAGCAAATAAATATATGTATTTGAATTGAATTGAATTGAATTAAACCCATTTCTTTTACAGATCAAGAAACTCGCTTTCACGCAATGGTGGTGCTAATTACGAGTCAGCGAGAACAACACCTCAATATGTCCAATTAGAAATGTCCCCGGACGATTCTAACCCGCAGCTGATCTTCTACACACATGAATGAGCCTCGGGTTTGTGTGTGTGTAATACACGAACTGTGTAAAGTGTAAAGTGAAAGTGACAATAAAGTGTAAAGTGAAAGTGAAGTGACTAAAAAAGGTGTGAAGTGACTAAAATAGTGTAAAGTTACTGCAAAGTAAAGTATTTGGAAAGTGATGACAAAGTTGTGTTGAAGTGACTAGAAGTTGCTGTAAAGTGACTAGAAGTCGGCAAAGTTGGAAAGTCACTTTAAAGTGATGGTAAAGTGAAAGTAAAGTTGTTGTAAGAGTTAACAAAGTTGGTAAACCAACTTAATAACGGTAAAGTGAACGGCAAGTGGTGTAACATTACAGCAAACTTGAAAATGACAAAAGGAAAGTGTAAAGTGATGATAAAGTTGGTAATAACTGTAAAGTAAGGCCAAAAGTGGTGTAAAGTAACAGAACTTAGTGTAAACTAAATATGGAAGGACTGATATAGTAGTGTGTGTACGAAATGTGGATTTTAAACTATTAGTAATTGAAAACATTTTGCAATAACTATCATAGTTTGTGATGCAGGATTTTAAATTTTTACCTGGGTGCGTAGGGGCCAGAATTGATTGTATGGCGTTTTTATGGAATTATTCAATTTGCATGTAACTTTTTGTAAACAAGGTTCAGTAACTTTGTTCAAACCTTGGTATTAGATACCTATAACAGGGACAACAACTAATATATTAGAAAAATTCCAGTTTACATGTAAGATGTAATATACACTTTTTAATTGGATCAGTTTTAAATGAAATGAAGTGTCTGACTTTTCAAATATAATAAGTTTGTATCTGTTTATTAGTGACACTCTTAGAGCGTATACGCACTAAGCGGGTAGCCGCATTGCGGCTAACCGTCCGGCTGACCGCAAGCACAATTATGTACGGAATATTCATTTCTATGTGCGGTCTGCGGTAGCCGCATCGCAGTGCGCATAGAAATGCATATTACGTACATAATTGTGCTTGCGGTCAGCCGGACGGCTACCCGCATAGTGCGTATAGGCTCTTACAAGCAAATACTTATTGGATATTCTATTTCCATACACACCTTAGTTTTATTTCAGTTCTTGGAGTCATGTAGCTAAAAAATTTAATGTGATTTATTCCTTTCTTTATTACAAGTTTTATTGTACTATATCTAACGGGTCCCAAAAATTGAAACATTATGTATACAAGGAACATGCAAATTGAATAATAGATTTTTAATATAACTGTGGTATCAAATGATATGTGTCAATAAAGAATAAAATTAAAAATACTACTATTTATAATTACATACATTATTGACACACATTATGATGTGATAGTTATGAATACAGGATGTACTTGTAAAAAGTTATTTGTACATAAAAATGGTAAATTGAAAATATTATATAGTAATGTATGATTTGTTTTATTATAGAAGACCACAGTTTTTTAGATCATGCAAGATATTATCATTTGACTTCTTTTGTGGTTCATATTTATTATATTTGCAAACTTTTTGGCTGTTAAAAATAGCAAATTTATAGAAAAATTGAAGAAACACTATCTTGGCCTAGTTCAGAATAGCAAAATTATCAAATACCTTGGTTTTAGCACAGACTATACATTATTAACTAAAGGTTTACAGCATTTTTTAACCGACTTCAAAAAAAAGGAGGAGGTTATCAATTCGGCCGGTATGTTTTTTTTTTTACAATTTTAACAACCAAATTTATTATACTAAAGTTATTATTATCACTCAAAAATCAAAATTTAAATTTCTCTAAAAAATAATGTCATTTGGGTTGTGTATTTTATGTAGTCTGTGGCTAATATCTTGGTAATAAAATATATTTTATAGATAAAAGAACCTAAAAGAAACTATTTTATTTCTAAATAGATTAATTAAGTTATGATAATGATGTCACATCACAATTTTGTCACCTATTCTCTTAAAAAACTGTTTATTGTACATTGTAGAATACATAAATATGCCAAAAATAAGTTTGTTTAATATTACATATGTATTAGTAATATATTTTAAGCACAGAAATTTATCAACAGTCATTGAATATGCGGCCAAAATTAAATAAATAGATAGTGTATGTAAAAATCAAGGATTTAAGCATTTAATTATTTTGAAAATATAATACATACGTTTTCTTTTTCATTATTTTAAAGTAAATAGAAATATCGTTTTCGTTAGTAAGGAACTGCTTTGGAAGGGAATGTTATAAAAAATGAACTTGTCAATTTTGTACCATTTAAATAATATATTTTATATGGAGAGTTAAAAAATATTTGGAGGCCAAATTTCAATGTTTGAATTAGGGCCGATTTTTCAATGCTTGGATAAAACTTATCCTTCCAATAAAGTGTTACACGATAATGTTAAAATGTCACGTAAACTGTCAAATACGGGCAATTAGAACACGTTTTTAAAACGGTAGTTTTATACATTATTCGACGAATAAGTTTTATCGAAGCATTGAAAAATCGGCCCCTATAATTATAAGTTACCCATTTCGTCTGAGTTTTAAAACTAAATTACTTACCCAAAACGGTTAAAAATTATGTTTTATTTCTAAATGTATTACAAAATAGGATTATTAATAACAGCATAAGGTCTGTATAATTACAAAATTAAGTATGCGTACATTAACTTCAAGAAATATATAACAAAGTAATGAATATTCATGTTCTGATAAATATAATAATGTATTTAGGCTGTTATTAATAATTATTTTCTTAATAATGTACCTACATATTTCATCCAAGTGCATTGATTTTAACATTTTGATTGAATTGAATCTAAAATATAAACGTATGGTCTTACTAATAAAATGTTACCCATTCGCTTTGCAATGGATTAGTTATTGCAATAACCTGTCTCGTTTTTATGATTGACGTTTCATGTGAGCAAGAGCAGGACACAGCTATGGTAGAAAATGGTAGAAATTTATCCATTGTTTAACTTTTTATTAGTAAGGCCGTTTATGTTTGATTTTCAATGCCCCACTTATTTTTAAGATCAAAATGTATAAAGAAAAATTGATAGAGCTTATGAATTAATAATTAAGTTGTATAACAAACAATCCTATGTAAAATTAACATTACCAGTTCTTATATAAATTTAATTTTTCATGCTTCTGTCCTAATTTGTAATACTTTAACTTTTAATAACTTAAATACCATGTGCATAATGAGGTAATAATAATATTAACAAATAATTTAGTATTCTGTTCCTAGATTTTTCTAATAAATCAATGCACTAGTGTGAACTATGCACAAAATAACAATTTTCTAATAAAACCTTAATATGTAAAATATGCAACACAAGGTAACTGTAAAATTTTGAAATAGTCATTATATAGGTGAATACTTATGTATTGAAAAATTATTTTTAAGTCTTAATTTTTAAAGCCATGTCTTTCACGAATATTATTTTTATCGACTGATGTAAATATCCTTTATATTTGGCAGTGTTGCAATGTTTAAAAATTGTTTTGGTAAAGATTATGGTTTTGTTTTGTTTCGTTTTTACATATTGCAACACTAGCTGAGTGATTGTGAAAACAATCGGAAAACATAAATAAAGTGTAAATATTTATATATATTTGTGGTTTTATTTTCCTTTTTGCATTCAATAGAATTACACTGGTCATCAAAAAAATCGACCCACCTGCATTTTTACGGAAAATTGCGGTTTTCTCACAAACTAAAGAAAAAATTTGTTTGGAAACTGAACTGATTAATTAAACGTGCATATTTACACGAATATAAACACATAAAATCATAAACATCATAAAACAAATTGTCAATTTCGAATAAAGATCAAAATCCTCAATTTTCAGCTTTTTCTTTGTTTAATTTCAAATGCAGTTTATTTTGTAATCATGAAACTTATGATCACGTTTCCTTCGAATTTATACTCAGTACTTTCTCTTCTTTCTGGAATGATAGCCTGCATTCACCATTTTAAAGAAATAATCAAGATTTTGATGGTCTCTTGAGGAATTCGTGATCATTCTTCCCTCATGGCGGTTTTCAGGTCTCCTATTGTTGTAGGGGCTGAATTACGAGCTCTAAGCTTTATTTTTTAATTGTCCCACATGTGCTCTGTAGGTTTTAAATCGAGACTTTTTGCTAACCAGAGTGTAACTCTAATGCGGACCTCTTCTAAATACTGGATCACGATTCGCTCTACGTGTTTCCGAGCATAATCATGCATAGACTCAAAGTTTTTGCAGATACAGCCGGCATATTACACCATATGATAGTCCAAAACCTCGGTAATGTATTGAACAGCATTTAATGAGCATCTTTTTATCGTCAAGCTCCGTGCGTCTTGTCAAAGAAATGCCACTCTAGAACTTTACAGAGCCTCCATCATAATCGACCGTTTCTCTTACCTAGCACTGAACAAATCGTTCATCTGGTCATCGCATGACATAAAGACGTCTATCAGCACCATATAAAGTCATTCGCATCTTGTCACTCAAAAGTACTGACTCCCATTGGCCTATAGTCCAGTTTACGTGATTTCGAGTCAATTGAAGTCTGGTTTGTCGATGAGCTGTGGCTGATTGTGGCCCTGTTTCTGGCTTGTGTGGTCTTAGGTTCTACTCCTAAAGTCTTCTTCTAACAGTTCTGTCATTTATACCCACCTCCTTATCTTTACGCAGGCGTCACTAGAGATCTACACCAAACAGATGTCGATTTTGTAGAGTTGATTACATTATCTAGGGGTCGTCCCTTTGAGTTGCCGCCCTATTTCTTGCAGATCAATATTTTCATCGATACTGCCCAGTCTCTAGAAACCTTTGGTAAACTCATCGAACTGCAAAACAGCACAGATTTTACTTTTTAGCCACGGCAAGTTGACATAACCCCTGTTTTAGTAGAGCCACAGTTTGGGCCCCCTCAGCTACAGTAGTATCCATTATTTTGAGACAAAATTTATCAAAACTACAGCATCAATTATTAAACTTAACGTTATGAACAAGAGATCCCGAAAAAAGTCATTTTTGAACTGGGAACACGGACATAATTTGTCCCGCCGTAAACCGTCAAATCAACACTGTACAGTATTTCTGTATAAAAATTTGTTAAGAATCATTAAGTGCAGTAAAATTTACGACAAACATAATGATTAGCATGTTATCAGACCCTTACAATAAAATACAACAATATAGGACGACTTATTTGTGAAATAATCGATAAATAGCAAACATAGTGTAGGTGGGTCGATTTTTTTGATGACCAGTGTATAACAGAATTGGTAACCTATCAAATATAAGTTAATGGAATATTTGTCCCATAGATTGTCAGATAACTGCCTGACTCCAACCTGACTCTCAATATATTTGGCACAAAATAATGACAAAAAAAGGTACATCCTACTATCCTACTAATATTATAAATGCGAAAGTTTGTGAGGATGTGTGTGTTTGTTACTCTTTCACGCAAATTCTACTGGACTGATTACAATGAAATTTAGCACACATATAGAGGGTAACTTGGATTAACACATTAGGATAGGTTTTATCCCGGAAATCCCACGGGAACTATGCGGGTTTTCCTTTGAAAACGCGGGCAATATAATGCAAATGATGGTAAGTAATATAATTAATTCACGGTCTACATACACTTATTTACACGATGGGTTTAGAGAAATATTAGGTAATAAAAAAGAAGCGGAACCATAATGAAAATTAGTTTTGTTACCTAGTTACCTACTCCCCAGTTTTCTAATGACTTGTATCACAGAGCAAGTAATATATTGTATTTTATTAGGTATTGAATCATTAAACAGACGTATGGTTATGGTCTTTTACACATAAAACACTGAATGGATTTTGTTGATACATGGTAGTGATGTAGTTCATGTATCTCAATAATTGGAAAAATACATAAAACATAAGTTTCTCGCTTATGACTATAGAGTACCTTAAGATATCGGCCTAACACCAACTTGAAATACTTACATTTGCCCACCGTTTCGTTCACGAATGAAACTGCACGGCGCACGACACAGCTAGTACATAAAAAATACAAACTTTTTCTATCCGAGTATAATATATTTCAGTCTGCTAATGTTTAGCTTATCTGTGTTTATCTGATTACCTATTTTGATTTTTATCTGTAATTCTTTGACACTACAATTTACAACATAGCAATACAGAATTGCCAACTTCGTAGGATCTTACCATATTTGGGGAGAAATCGTAACAAATTAATACTATTTAAGATCCATACGTCTTACTCATATTATTATAACTTGCAATTTGAAATTTGTATATACAGATTAGATTTGTATTATTACAGCATAAAAAGAATCAAAAATTATACTTATTAACGCAAAATGACTTATTGCTCGAATGAATTGTGGCGAAATAAATAGCTATTTTGAGGGAATTACAAATGTAAACTAGCAGCACTTATTCTGACAGAAGTGACGTGTATTAAGCTGTATTCGTCGGCACCAAATAATTTCGTGTTAAAATCAAAGAACAAGCTCAAAATGAGCTCTTTTAAGCGTGACAAGAAGGAGGAGGAGGATACAGGTGGAAATCCTTACCAGAATCTAGATAAAACAATCGTTTTACAGGAAGCTAGATACTTCAACGAGACGCCCGTTAACCCGAGAAAATGTTCTCATATTTTGTCGAAGATCTTATATTTACTGAATCAAGGGGAGAAGTTAACAACCCAAGAGGCTACAGATGCGTTCTTCGCGACCACAAAGCTGTTCCAGTCCAAAGATGTGATGTTACGTAGGATGGTGTATTTGTGTATCAAGGAATTGAGTAAGTTGGCTCAAGATGTCATCATAGTAACTTCATCATTGACGAAGGACATGACTGGGAAGGAGGATTTGTACCGCGCTGCAGCGATTAGAGCGTTATGTAGTATTACAGACAGTACAATGTTGCAAGCAATCGAAAGATACATGAAACAGGCTATAGTTGATAAGAACCCAGCTGTCAGTTCTGCAGCGCTGGTTTCCGCGTTGCATTTGTCGTCTACCGCACCAGACCTGGTTAAGAGATGGGCTAATGAAGCTCAGGTAAATATTTATAGCTATATACAGTTTTTAATAAGAATTGTAATTATTATCAAAATGATTCTGCGTGAACAATGTTTTGTATAATCATGGAGGTAGATGTTATAATAAAACACAGATAGTTTTTTTCTTAATATCTACTCTTTGTTAAAAGTTACTTTTATAATCCATAGGAAATAGATGTTATAACTAAAAGAGATCTAATTGGAACATAACTAGTAAAATTTATGAGAAGAATCTATTTAGTATTTACTATCTAATGTTAACATCGCGGCATATGATACCAATCTTATAGTAGGGGAGCCCAGGATGCTAAATGTGGATTTACTCGAGCGTCACGGGAACCTATTAGAATTGGTAGATTAGACCATAGCGAGAAAAAAAGGTCCTATAATGTTTTCACTTTTAGCGGTGGCGAAGGGTTTTTTGATTTTTTTTAATTTAAAAAAGAAAAAAATTGGCTTGGAAATACTCAAGCGCGTTAGATATTGATATTTTGCATGCTCCAGGACGTCACTGAAAAAAAGTATACGTTAATCTGACGATTTAAGTGGCGATTTAATCGCTATGAAGAAAGGGTAAAAAATTAAAGTAATATTATTCGAGCGCGTCAGATTAATATATGGGGGGGTTAATTACAATATAAGAAGTCCCAATTTCGCTAATCTGACTGGATCTGAATTATGGATTATTCAAATTTTCCAGCGGGGCCCCTGAGCGCACCCACCAACCATAACTGCTCATATTGACTAGAGGTACTAATGAATAGCTAAGGTACCGTCCCTTATAGTAATCTGACGCGCTCGAGTAAATCCCAAAATCCCCTCTTGGCCTCCCCTACTATTACATATATTATAAACAATTTTTTTTATGAATGTATGGATATATGTTTTTATGGGTTTTGATGATACTAAGAAGTAATGTCGCTTATGGAATAACACATACACTGTAGAATTTACTTTCTTATGCCTGTGGTTGTCTGCAGGTTAATATGTGCAGTACTGCTAGTGTGATGAAAGTTACAATTTATTTCAAAACGTTGATTGCATGTGTTTCTATTCACAGTCATAACTCATAAACCCTAATCAAATGAAATACCTTTGTGGATTTTATTAAAAACTATCTAAAACAACAGGTATAAAAGTGGCACAAGTGGCAAAATGAATTGTTTGTTAAAATAAATTTAATATGTAATAACAAACTTGATAACTAGTTACTTAATTTGTATAGTATAAATAATATTCCATTTGAGAATAGATGTAATAAAATATCCCAAAAAGTAATTTATTTATTTTATTTTCATTACAGGAAGGAATCAACTCCGACAATGCCATGGTCTCCTACCACGCGCTCGGCCTCGTCGCAGCCACACGAAAGAACGACAAACTATCTACCGTAAAACTCGTGACGCGTCTAGCAAAGTCACCCATAAAATCCCCATATGCGTTATGCCTACTTATCCGTTTGGCTGCACAACTAGTGGAAGAAGACGATTCAGAGGCTTCCCAACCTTACATCGAGTTTATTGAATGCTGCTTACGTCACAAATCAGAAATGGTTATATATGAAGCGGCCCACGCGATTGTGAACTTGCGAAAAACAGCCAGAGATCTCGCACCAGCAGTTTCTGTATTGCAACTGTTCTGTGGATCGTCAAAAGCGTCTCTACGTTTGGCCGGAGCTCGGACTTTAGCAAGATTGACAGCAAAACATCCTACTGCAGTCGCCGCGTGTGCTGTCGACTTGGAAAATCTTATTTCCGACCCCAATCGCTCTGTAGCCACATTGGCTGTGACTACACTCTTAGCCACCGGTGCAGAGAGCTCCATAGACAGACTGATGAAACAAATATCGTCTTTCGTATCGGAAATTTCGGATGAATTCAAAATTGTCGTTGTTAAAGCTATACGTCGTCTCTGCACGAAATTCCCGCGTAAACATCAGTCGTTGGCCTTGTTTTTGGCTGGCATGTTGAGAGATGAAGGTGGTCTGGAGTATAAAGCGGCGATCGCTGATGCAATTATTGCTCTGGTAGAAGAAAACCCAGATGCAAAGGAAACTGGGTTGGCTCATCTGTGCGAATTTATCGAGGATTGTGAGCACACGACTCTAGCTGTTCGAATCTTGCATTTGCTAGGTCGTGAAGGACCAAAATCGCGTCAACCGTCCCGCTATATTCGATTCATTTACAATAGAGTCATTCTGGAGTCTGGGCCAGTAAGAGCTGCAGCTGTGTCTGCTGTCGCTCAATTTGGAGCACAAAGACCAGAACTCTTGCCAAATATAAAGGTTTTGCTGTCAAGATGCGAATTAGATGACGAAGACGAAGTCCGCGATAGAGCTATCTTCTACAACGCTATATTGGAAACTGGTGATGCCCAATTAATCAACGATTATATTGTGAACGTTCAAAAACCGAATCCAGTAATGCTAGAGCGCGCTCTACGTGATCACATCGAAGCGCGTCCTGAAGAAGATTTCGATATAATGGCAATACCGACGGAAGACGAGAAAGTGGCAAAGGAAGATATCGTGGAAGTTGAAGTTCGTAAGCCGGTACAAGTTTCGATTGAAGAGATTTATTCTGAGCAATTGGCGAAGATACCTGGCATTGAGAGGCTTGGACCGCTATTTAAAACGGTGCCGCATATTGAGTTAACAGAAGCCGAAACTGAATACAGAGTGCGTTTACTGAAGCATATTTACGCTCGCCACGTGGTTTTGCAATTCGAGTGCATTAACACTCTGAATGATCAGATTCTGGAGCAAGTGCATGTCCGTTTGGAACCACCGCAGGATTATGACTTGAAAACTGTCATACCTTGCCAGAGACTCGTCTACGACAAACCAGATAGTGTTTTCGTAGTATTGGAGTATCCATCCGCGTATTTTGACAGTCTGGGAACATTTGGTGCAACTTTAGAGTTTGTTGTTCGCGATTGCGATCCAAATACCGGTGTTCCGGACCCCGGAGAGGGTTATGCTGATTCTTACCCATTGGAAGAGTTCGATATGGGTTGTTCAGACCAACTCCGTGCGAAAGCCGGTACAGATGACTGGGAACAAGCCTGGGAAAGAGCAGAAAGAGCTCCCGAAGCAACAGATACCTTTGTTTTACCACAAAATGATATTAATGATGCTGCTAAAGCAGTTTGTGAACATTTGGGATTGCCCAAGAATGCTATAAGTGGAGATGCTGTTAAGGAAATTCGTGGTGGTGGTATTTTCAGAGGTGGTGCTCCAGTTTTGGTAAGAGCCAGGATAGCGTCTAGCAGCTCTGGAGTCACTATGAAATTAGTGGCCAGGTCACCTAGAGAAGATTTGGCGCAGTTATTATTGGCCGCTGTTGGTTAAATTATATTTTTACGTGAAATTATATCTTTATTTTATCGTAATAATGGCAATAAGAATAATATAGTTACATTCCTGTATTTGAACAATGTGTAATTTGAATCATTATAATTTCTATAAAAATGTATTCTATTCTATTTTTTGTTCGAAAATTTGATACTGGAAAAATATTATTGCCTGTAATATCTAAATAATATTGTATTAGTTATATATTTAACAATAAACGTATTAGACAAATTTGTGTTTTATTTTCTATCCATTCAAAATCCCGTATATCTTCTTTATTTTTTTCTTTATAAATAAAAAGTACCTACGTGACACTTTGTCCGCAATGGAATCCAAAACTATTGTACTGATTTTAAATTTGGTTTGCACCCCGTGTGCAGTTTGATCTAACTTGAAAGATAGGATAGATTACATATCAGTTTATAGTCGCAAAATTATTTTATTACATAATATTATTATTGGACAGTCACAATTTTCTGTGAGCTCTAGAGTAAGATCCCAAGGCCGCCAGACCTCGCATATTTTCTGACGGATGAAATGAGGACGATTGGGTGGTGTGGTGTTAGTATGTGCTACCATCGTACGCCTACCCGCTACCTTGGTCTGAGTTTTTAGTTACTCAAAATCCGTCCTTTGCGGATATCTGCAAAAAACGTATTTTGCTAATTTATTATTTTTGAAGTAGCTTACATAAATTACTTGCTCTGTGGAGTAGCTGTCTTAAATTTACTTCACCTAATTTTTTATAGGAGAAGGGTACTAAGAGACTGACAGGCTGTGATACAATTTAGGGTATATTTGTGTATGAAATTAAAAAGATAGATTTAAGACGTATTTTGTCTTTGATTTTGTTCGTTAGCTTCATAGGAAATTAATAAATTTATTTATGTCATGCTATGTGCCTACTCATATCCACGCAGTCGCTACTCGCTAGTCGCGGGCAACCGCTAGTTATAATATTTGGATAATATAGGTTACATAGTTAGCAACATTGAGTTACATGTACTACGTACTAGAGAGGACATCGCTACTACACTTTTTTTAAAACGAGTTAGAGTCAATCGTCTCAAACTCAATTTTTTTTGTTACATTGATTGGTTTTAATTGATAAGTTTATTCATATGTTTTTAATAAGATAAACAATATTTATTTGTTACATTGATTGTTTAAATTTATAAGTAATAAGAGGCAGAATATCTACAAAGTGTATGACTCACTAGCCGCCCCGCGCTGCCGCGCTTGTCGCACAGATTTTGTTCGTGGTGCCCTCTCTAGTAAAAATACCTCAATGGTTAGCAAGGATAGCAATATAACATATATAGCATAGGTAGGTAGGTACATTTTTCAATCAAACACACATTCAATATAAAATATCATTTATTTTTATAATAAAATTGTTTTACAAGTAAAAAATGAGCAATTTCGTTATAATAATATCAGGAACAATCACAGCTAAAATTAATCTTAAAACTAGTTTCATTTCGCGCCATTTAAAATCCATAAACTAAAAGCCGCTGTAGGCATTATAAAAAAAAATAAGTTTAAAAACACCATGATCGTATCAGAGATATTTATGTATTTTAATTGCGTATTTTAAATGGCGCGAATTTAATATTAGGTAAATCCTTATAATCTTGTACAATATGTAAAATGTTTTTAAATTTATTTTAATATTATGTTTAAACTATTTCCTTCAGCCCACTAGCCATAAATTTGTACAAGTAGGTCATGTTCAATTCTTAAATTAATATAAAACATCTAAAATGAAAAAAAAAATATTTACTTACTAACATTATTAATTATATTTTACTTGACCTAAAAGCTTTTACAAAACAAGGGCATCATGTTTATATACTATAATATGATTAATATCACATACACCTTACAGTAAGGCTATTGAGGTATTAAATCTAAGAATTTTCATTCGTTCAATAATAATTAATCATATAACTAGGGCAAGACTGTTTTTTTTTTTAATTATTACGGTTATAGTGCATCTCACTTTAACACAGTAAAAAATTATGTTCCACTAATAAAAAATGTTTAAACGTACATTTTGTTTGTGAACTAGGTACTTATATTATAATTATATGAATTAAAAAATTCTTTAAAACTACAACGGTAGAATAGGTCATATTATCAATTGAGACAACATTTTTAATTAATATTTATTAACAGAAGCGCGAGCATGAAAACTATCATCAAAGAGAAAATTTGAAAAGCGCCCCTGCCGGGCGTAAAAAGAACTAATTTAAAAATTAATTCCTTTATAGAATTCTGGTCAATTTATTGAATATAATTATTATTAAACTATAATAATAGGTTCAGGATCCCCCACCTCTGGCTTGCCTTTGTTGGCCGTCCAGAGTGGAGCCGCTAGAGCTATATGCTCGGGGGTGGAAGTGTCTAATGGCGTAATAGCGGGGAAACCCGCTCCGGGCCCACGGGCCCGCGATGGTGAAACCGGTGCCGCACCTCTCTACACCCCTAGCCGTTCAGCTGATGTTGCCCCCTTGTTGCCATTTTCGGTAACCTTTTTGGGAGCCCATCGACCGAGCTGGCGAGTCACCGTCTGCCATCACTTTCAATTTTTAATATTGAAAAGGCAGACGTCCATAGTCCCCATAGACCCAACCTACCGATCCACTTAACACCTCCTTCCATAACCCAGATTTTTAATTCCCATATTTTACAATAGTGCTGCATCGGCCGTGGACTGCCCAGGGCTGTATCTCTATAGTGCAATCATGGGCAGGCTGCGGCTGCTGTCACACAACACATTAAAATTCTCTAAAGGGCCTCTGCGTGTTGGACCTGTGTCCCCACGTAAGCCTCCCAAAGGACCGGGTACCTTCCTACTGGTGGTACCCGTGTATTATGGAGAGAAACGTATAGAATAGCATAATATTAAAATTTATTTAGCTAAATACGAAACATTATACAAAATGAAAAAAATGCACATAATAAGTACCCTTATGAACAACTTTCTTCAGTCTTATTGAAAAAATCCCCATTATTAGGTATCAAAGCAATATAGTTATAAACAAACAAAAATTGAATCACTTTTTGACAGTTATTAATTATTACATTTTGGTAGATGTGAATAATTCGATTCTGGGTCCGTATTATGACTTATTTCCAGACAGTTTACGCTATGGTTTACGCCGTGAATTGAACTGACTGGCAAATTCAAATTGAACGGTTATTAACCCTGGCTGGTTATTGCGATCATAATATGAATCTGCCAGTCAGTTCAATTCACGGCGTAAACTGTCTGGAAATAAGAGGTCATAATACGGCCACAGACCGCTAATATTATCCGATCAAATTAAGTTTGTACAAAACATTTATTTACGATTATTTTCAAAAATGTTAACTAGGCACTTTAATAAATGTTTCTGTTTCAAATGACAGTACTTTATTATTTGTCAATCTGTCGATTTTACGGTTAAATAAATATTTTTTTGCGCGATATATTTGTTTTATTATTAAACAAAATCCTACTAATAGTGTGGTACAAATAAAAACAGTTGATAACGGTGGTAGGATTACGACCATGAAGTAAATTGTGTTCTTTATGATTGGCGGTAGCCCTTCTTGACTCTGAAAAAAATTAATTTGAAAAATTAATTTGATGTAGGAATTTATTTGTGAAAAGTTGCGATTTTTTTTATAAATATATTAATTATTTTATATATATATATATTATAAATTAGCCGTAAGATTGTGGAACTCTCTCCCGACAACGATCAGGCAAGCCCAATCTTTATATAGTTTTAAAACTCTTGTTAAGAACTACTATCTATCTCTCTAATGCTGTTTGTCTATGTTCTTTGCTGATTTAGTTATCTATTTATGTAAATTTATTTTCCTCTCTTCTAATATTTGTATTCCTATACTGCTCATTTCTCATTTGTTTTTGTATAATATTATTTGATACTTAAGTATATGTAATCTATGTATAATTACAGTTTCTTGTATAATGTACGTATTTATGCACTATCTACCTTTTTACTGATTTATTTTTCCTATACCCCAAGGTTGCCTGGAAGAAATCGCTTTTAAGCGATAAGGCCGCCAAATTGTACATTTATTTTAAGTTAAATATCGTTTTTTGTAAATTTTGTTTTTGTGTGCATTGTACAATAAAGTGTTTTCTATCTATCTATCTAATTATTTTTACTGCTGTGCTATTTGTTGATAATGTTTTTCAAATATTGTATCCTTCTGAGTATATTTCTTTAGTAAAATAAGATCACAATTCACAAGCATTTTCAAAAGCAACAATGAAAATTTGATATTACCTTAGATATTACTAGTACAGTCGAGTTTCAGTTTTTTTTAATCATTTTTTTAGAAAAGGAGGTTCTATGCTCGTCTGTGTAAGACTCAGTAAGACTATATTTTCGACAATTTGTCAAATGATTTAATTGAAAAAAACACTTTTTCTTATATATTATTTTATTTTTACTATTTTCTACTTACATATTCAATCCATCCAACAGGTATAACAAGGTTTGAGAAGCGATCATACGGTTTTATATTGAAGTCGGACAAATTTGACACTTTCATGTTACACTGCATTCGAGCGACAGCCCTGAATGGTGTTCCGCTTAACTGAGGGAGATTATAATTATTAAAGGATTTAATTTTAATTTGTAATATGTATTACGACATAAGAGTTACTAGGTTTCCGCCCGCGGCTTCGCCCACTTTGTCTAAAACATAATAAATTATATACTAAAACCTTCCTCTTGGATCACTCTATCTATTAAAAAAAACCGCATCCAAATCCGTTGCGTAGTTTTAAAGATTTAAGCATACATAGGGACATAGGGACAGAAAAAGCGACTTTGTTTCATACTATTTAGTGATGACCTCTATTCTAAATCTTAAATCGAATATAATTGATATTCATAAACCTTCTAGAAGCCTTTCATATTTAATTAGAATTATAGAACATAAAGTAGCCTGTCCTAAAAGGACGTAAGTAGTATCTTTTATTCAATCGAAATCGGTTCACTTGTTCAGGTGTGAAAGATGGACATACAAATCAAATTTTATTCGTATTTTATAGTATTACTAGCTGTTTGCGCAATATTTTTAGTGAGTTCCCTAATTCATAATATAATACTAATCTAAGCGGTCTAGATATAACAAACGGCTTTTAAAATAAAGGGTGTAACTAACATTATGTATTTTCCTTTTAAGGGCCGATTTTTCAATGCTTGGATAAAACTTATCCGTCCAATAAAGTATTACACGATAATATTAAAATGTCACGTAAACTGTCAAATACGGGCAATTAGAATACGTATTTAAAATGGTAGTTTTATAGAGGAATAAGTTTTAACCAAGGATTGAAAAATCAGCCCTATATATAACAATAGATTTATTATTAAATACATACCGGTTCAACAACAACAAATGAATTATGTTTCTCTCTGTCTGGCTCCAGGCCGGTCACATATTCTTCTGGTTTGGTGCTCGTGTAGAAATGTGGATATGACGCTACTAAGGGCAAACCTGAGAAACATTATTATAAACATAGTTATTAGTTACTATAAATTAAATATCTATATATATAAAAGAAAGTCGTGTTAGTTACTCCACTTATATATAACTCAAGAACGGCTGAACCGATTTAGCTGAAAATTGGCAGGGAGGTAGTTTAGAGCCAGGACGAGGACATAACATACTAAATATGTACCACGGGCGAAGCCGGGGCGGACCACTAGTAACTTATAAATTAAATTAAACACTAATTATATTGAAAATGAAAAATTATTTATTTCAGCAAAAAACACAATAACAATACAATTTAACAATATTAGAATTTTCTGTAGCTTACACATTATAAGTATTAACTAGCTTATATTATCATTATCATCATCGTCATCGTCACTATCGTTATCATCGTCTTAGCCACCATCATTATAATCGTCACCATTGTCATAGTTACTATCGTCATCGTTAACGTTACCATAGTCATCGTCATCATCGTCATAGTCACTATCGTCATCGTCAACGTTACCATAGTCATCGTCATCATCGTCATACTCACAATCGTCATATTATACCGAAAGAATTTTTCAAATTGGACCAGTAGTTCCTGAGATTAGCGCGTTCAAACAAACAAACAAACTCTTCAGCTTTATAATATTATTATAGATTATAGATAAAACAAATCTATATGGGACTCGTGATGCAGTTTTCAAATAAAACAAATCATCAAAATCGGTTCACTCTATCGAAAGTTCTGAGGAAACAAATCTAGAAAAAGCAAACTAATTAAAAAGTCGGTTGAAAAAGCAAATAAAAAAAAATGTGTGCGTGTACTAGTGTACACACGTAAGAAGTGAAACTTCTTTATGACCTTATTTTTCAAAAAATAATTTACTATATTCAACTTTACAGAAATACGTCGAATCACACGTGTCACGGATAAGAAAAAGATGGCGCGTAACGGAAAAATGTTACACTAAATTTTATTACAACCCCGATAAAGAAGTTTCACTTCAAAAATATATTTACCATCATAACATTTAGATGTGTCACTCAGTCCGTCTGGTAGAGAAGGCTCCATATCATAACAGTCCGTATCGTTTTTGATGCGATCGAATGCTTTTTCTGATAAATTATAACGATATGCTGGTACATCATCTATGGTTAGTTCCTCTAAAAGTAAAAATAATAATTATAAGTTGTTATAATAATTTTGAAAATCTAAAGCAACACATATTATAAAGAAAAACGTTTAAATTGAAAACTAATTGATCGATTTCCAAAAATTATTCTTTCAACAAAAGAAAGTTTTCTGTAAAAAAATCGTTTGATTTTATGGGTAGGTAGGTATGTTGTAATATTTTTACTGCTTATTCGTGGCTTTATCATGTATAAGTAAGTTAAGTTAATATTAAAATAATTATAACAGGATAAAATCTCTACGGTGAATATAAATTAATTTGAAAATTTTTTCCATTTGTCATTTCCCTGTTCGCCATGAACGCATGAACGAAAACAACTTTTCTTAGAACTTTTAAACACATTCTTACCACAAAAAAAAATTAAACACAGTCTAACTTTAAACCAGGGATCTGTCACTTTAATAATTGTCTATGTGAAATACGAAAAAACCAGATTAAAGAGAACCCGCGCTGTAAGACAGATATTGTTTTAGTATTATTTCCTTTGTATCCCTAATCCAAGAAGCTTATATCTAATACACTGGAGATTTCAGTATGAATATTAACTTGTAACAAGAAAATATGACATGGAATGACGCCTGTATGTTTTTTTATCCCTTTCACACCTAACATGGCATTTTTATCCTTTTCACACCTAACTTGGCTAGTTAGGTGTGAAAGGGATAAAAAAACATACAGGCGTCATTCCATGTCATATTTTCTTGTTACAAGTTAATGTTCATACTGAAATCTCCAGTGTATTAGATATAAGCTTCTTGCCCTAGTCCCATATATATAACAATACTTACGATCAAAATACAAAGGCATAGTTCGACAAATAGTTTTCCTCAAATAGTATAGAACATCATCTTTTTTCAAATGTTGGTGATAGAGGACGCCCTCTGTTGATCCGGTCAGGAGCTCATTACAAGTCTACAAAATATACAAAATACTAGATAATAATTATAATACTACTATGTATATAATATACTAGTATTACTAATACATATTATAAAACTGAAGAATTTGTTTGTTTGTTTGAACGCGTTCATCTCGGGAACTTCCTACTGGTCCGATTTGAAAAATTATTTCGGTGTTATAATAGCTATCTAATTATAATCTCGCTAAGACCAACAGGATCGGAGCACTGCGGGTAAAACCGCGGAGCACAGCTAGTAAATAAATAAAAAATTGGCAGTAAACAAACGTGTCAGAAGTGAAACTTCTTTGGCAAGGTTCAAAGATACCAAAATCGTCGCCTTACTCCATGACGTGACGGTATTGCCATGACACCATGAAATTTTACTATGAACACGCCTAAAGTTTCGCTTCAACAGTAAAAAATTGACGTAGGTACTATAAAAAACTACTCACAATCGTCTCTTAAAAGGTCGTCAAAAAATGTCCGAGTGGCGTTGTATAAAACGTTCATTGAAATTAACACCTTATTACGTGGCAATAATGTTCAAAGTCTATTGTATCGCTAACTAAAAATCTCTGCCAATACTAGTAAGCAGAGTTTTGCTTCGGACAATTTTTGAGCGTGATTGTAAGTGTAGTTGTTGTAGTAGGCCAGTAGAAATCGACACTAAAAAACCCTAAATTCGCAAAG
>CAJQZN010016251.1:0-22102 GCA_907164685.1 Colias eurytheme | reverse complement strand
TATTCCCCTCCTTTTCTAATGGGTTTCATCCGACTGCGATTTTTTTTATCTTTTCATTATTTTCAAAGGCTTCTACCCCAGTCTAGAGAGGCTAGTTTCTATTTGTACCTATTTAACTATTTAATTTGGTTGTTTTTACTTTTGTTTAGTTTTAGAGAATCTATAGCTGAATTCTTAATTAGTTTTAATTTAGTAGAACTTTCTTAGGTTTGATTAGCGTTATATTAAGTACCTATTCTTTTGTTTTATCCTGAGTAAATTCTACGGAATTTCTAAGTTTCTATACGATCTTAAAAATAAGAAATTTAAATTTATACATATACAAAGAAACAAGACATGCACAAAGAAAATAATTAATAGGTTATTGTAGTTTTGTTCTCTATATATTATAAAGATATATTCAAGTTCAAAAGAAATATTATTTGTCTCGCTTTATTGCGTTTTTCAAGAGATAATTAAAGGTATGATTGATTCAAGTAAGTATATGAGATAAGATCTTGTATTTATATTAGAAATATATGTTTATTTAATATGAATGTATAAATAAATAACCTTTAAATATTTTATTGTTTTCTAAAGTTTTAATAAAACTTAACACAAAGATGAATCACGCAAATGTCAAATGAATTAGGATGGGCTTTTTTAAACTTGTTTTGCAATACAAATAAGTTTGGATTCTAATCAAGGGTCGATGAATAAATATATACCTATCCTTAAAGGTGCAATGTCTGATAAAATGCAGTTTTATGTTATCAATATTTATTATAGGTTTATGAAGAAATAAAAAGGTAGGTTTATTAAAGGGTCAACTTTGTTTCATAAATAATCTGAAGGTTTTTTCTTAATTATTTTTTATCAATATCATGATTTCGATTATTATAATAATTTATTTTCTTTGTAAAATCCTATTATACCATTAGATAAAAGTGTACTTATATTAGAATGATTTCGTATTGAAAGTTTGTGTTGATATACAGTTTCATATATTTTTTTTATTTTTCAGGCTCGAAGGTTGTTGAAAGGTTTATCATAATTATGATAGGTATTGGTTATCAAAATAATTATAAAAATAGTCTGCAAAAACGCTACAAATAGAGCTTTGAAGCCATCAAAGTAATATCGTTTAAATAATTATTAAAATTTTCAGTTAATATTTTTGCCAGTAAGCAACATAATATGTACACACATAACATTATCATTTATCGTCTTGAATTTTAGGTTACAATTTGATTAAGATGAAATCTATATCATCATGATATTATATTATTTGAGTCTTAGGATTTTTATAAATTAATTCTTCAGTGGAAGAATGTATCGTATGTAGATTGTAGAGCATACATACGATATATTCTATTATGATTACGGTAAGTAGGTACTGTAAGCAATTTACTTTTATATCCATTGATTATTTTTGTGTGAAATATACATTATAATGAAATATATATAGATAAAAACATCATCTTAGTAATTATCTTGTTTATAAGCTTTTACCAAAGCGTTTGCGAGAAAGACAACCTAAAGTTTAAATTTCGAGTAATTTTAAATAATAACTGATTTTTTATCACTATTTTTAAGTGACAAGGGCTAATGAAAAAACAAATTGTGTTTTTAATACGTTATAATATTACATACATATATCATTTCTAAATGAATACTAGTTTAAAATAAAACAGAAGAAAACACTAAACTTGTTTCAATTCTAATTCCTAACGTTCATAGAATAACCACTTTTAGATCTTGTTTTTGCCTTATGTATACACTAATAATACTTATAATTAAAACAAATAAAAAATCATAACTTTAATCCCAATATCGTATTTAACAATATTTTTATATCTAATAAAATAATTGAAAAAATGGTTAACTCACCTCTATATATTTACTCTTGTGATTTGTTCAAACGCGTGCGTTCGCTGCGCGCGCGCCGCGATACTGCCGCAGCATCCCTCGAGGATAGTGACCTCAGGCTGTATTGTTAGATCTATATAGAGCTGTTTATACCATGCTCAAACTTGTTTTGATGATTAATTGGGAGAGGAATTTAATATATTACACGAATATGTATATCATAGATTGGTAGTTACAAAACGTTTAGAAAAATAGACACTGCCTAGAAGAGTTTTTGAAGGTTCAGTTTTTGTTGTCGACAAGAATATTAAATATATTTATATAATTTTTAAACTGCCAAATATATTTTTCCTGTTAGTGTTCATGGTATATTTGAAAAAACTTATCATATTTTACAAAATTGCTTCGATTATTATAGAAACACTTATGGAATTAGTATTTAGGGTAATGAGACGGATAATAACATTACAGATCCATTATGAATTTAGACTTGACATCGTTTGATTGATCACTATAATAATCGTTCGCAGTAATGGAAAATTGGTGTCAAAATTATACTGTAATACGTATGGGTACCTTAGCTTTCTGTACGCGGTTTCACGTGCAAATCATTGCAGAAAATTCTAACTGGAATCCATACAAAATTTTGGGATTACAATACAAGCATTATCAATCAAGTATTTTATCGATATAATGTCTGTTTATTAGTGTTTTATAATAATATGTCAAGGTTATTGGTATTTTATAGGTTTTAACAGCTCTATATAGATATTCGTTGAAGACAAACACTGGTCGCGGTCGCGTTCACTGACCACTAATGCTATATTAGCATACACGTAAAATTCGCGACACGCCCGCCTGTTGTCAAAACATTTTTAAAAATATCCTTTTTAGATTGCTACTATTATTGAAAATCAATATTATAAAGGAGAAGTAATTGATTGATTGTATGTATGGGTTTGAATTTCTCTCTATATTTAAAATTTTCACGTCATAATGTTAGTTACCATATTCCTCTGAAACGGCTGGACCAATTCTCATGAAATTTCGTGTGTGTGGTCTGAGAATCGGACATCTATTTTTCATGCCCCTTAGTGATAAAAGTAAGCAGAACAATCTGTATTTGCATTTATAAAAATACATATATGTTTATAAATAAAACATGTCAAGGTATTTTTCATTAAATTTTCTTTATATAATTGTATCTGTCAATTCTTCTTTTTAAACCAGCTTCTAATAATTTTTAATTTATTCCTAATAGGTATGATATAGAGAGAGTATAACCTGAACGGATCTTTTTTTTCTCTATTATTATTTTAAAACTAAGTACACATGCAAATAATGAGCCATCGAGATATATTACTAGAGGGGTTATTCCAAACAAAAACATTGCGCGCGACCGATGTGGTGGGGTACGTGTGGAACGAGCGAGGCGTGGCTTCAAGTTCAAAGATTAAGCAATGCGTGCAGATGCGACACATTGTGCAATCTGTTTACTCGGTACTATCTGGTGGTACTGATACTAGGGAATTAATAAAACGAGGATTTTATATTAAACTATGTATTTTAATTTCCTTTAAATAATATCAATTTATTAAGCTTTTGTCGTTTTGTGTAGTAATCAATAGTTTTATCAGTTTTTGCTTCATGATGTAATTTAAATGGATACGATGATTCAATGTTGATGGCGTTTACGTATAAGAAACTCACATTTTGAAAAATCTCACGCGAGATTCGAGGATGGGGGAGGGGTTGAATAAATTCTCACGACATCTCACCAGGGGGGGAGGGAGGTGCAGAAAATTTAAAAAAACACCTCACGTAATTTATGGACGCCCCCTTACTCGATCACAATTTTTGTAACTTTACTATAAACGGAACTACATTTATAAATATACTTTATTTATTGAGTTATAAGGTTGCTTCCATTCTGTTTATTTACATTCTCAAAAACATCAATCGCTGCAGAGGTGGCTTGCGACAAAGGCGGCTTGTGTCAAAGGCCTCGGCGATATCATTTAAGAACATAATATTATGTACTTTAGGCAAACTTGTTATAAGATCTATTTTACTTTCTTATTAGTCCATTTGACAAGGATATTGGGTAAGATACCTATTGGAATAATTTTATTATTATGTATGTACTTATTAAATCCGCGAATAAAAAAAATTTTTAGTCGTGAATATAGAAATTGGGTCGCATTTTTTTAATCCGCGAATAGTGAAAACACGAATAAAGGAAGCGCGATTAAGGAACTTTTACTGTATTAGTTTCTGTGAATGTTGTGTTTATTTGTAATTGTTGTGCATAATAATTTATAAATCCTATTGGAACAACTATTGATTAGGCTTTTTTTAATAAATAAAAATAGGTAAATAAATAAATATTACTTAATATAACCTACCGTTTTACTTTGCGTAGTCGGGTAAAAGTATAAATATTTAGGTACTACACCACGGTAATCTTTCCTAGTAGATATTGTATATACATAGTTAAAAAAATCCAGTTACATTTTTTTAACAGACTCATCGATAGTGTCACGTCTGTGCTGTTAGTCTATGAGAAATGGCGCGAAACGCAGAACGCGTGGTGATTTTTCGCAAAATGATAACAATATTAGTAAAATGCATGACTTACTCATAATAAGGAAACTTACTGGTGAAAAGTCACTCCTCGGGCTTTGTTTGTATTATGGGAACTGTTAAAACAATATCTAAGCAAACACGAAGGCATTTTGAACAGAGCAATAACACGTGTTGACGCGGCAAGCGGGGGGCACAGTCCGACACAGACTAAAGAGACTTGTGATTCTTACCTCTAGCTCGTGTTAAAGAGAGTGTAGTAGCGATCGCCTCTCTAGTACGTAGTACATTCTATCTCGATGTAATGAGCATAGAAATCGGTCAAGCAAATTATTTACCCATCTATACTAATATTATAAAGAGGAAAGTTTTGTAATTATGTATGTATGGTTTTCACGCATAAACTACCGGACCGATTTTGATGAAATTTGGCACAGATAATCTTTAGACCCTGAGAAAGAACATAGGCTACCTTTTATTGCGAAATATGTACCACGGTCGAAGCCGGGGCGGACCGCAAGTAATTTATAATTTTTGTTTTTTTGTTTTACATAGAATGATACATTAATGATGAATAACATTCCAACACCCATACTCTTAGTTACCTGTAGGGTTTTTCTATGTACCTATCTTATATTTTAGAAATAAAGTTATTGTTTATTGCTTTGCATGATCTAAAATAAATTGTAAATTAACTCGTAAACAATTGTTAAATTTAATAATTCCATTTTCTTTCCATATTTTTTGTCAGGTCCGCATATTTCATTCCTTCCTCCTTGCTTATTGTAAATAAACAATAAACTAGTTGAACAAGAATACACATAATATACACATAATATATATATAATATACATATAATATACACATAATATAAATAGTGAGAACTGTTTAAGCAATTACAGGGGTTATTATAGCACAATAAAATAAAGCACAGTCCAGAGCTTCCTGCATAATGTAGTTAAAGTGGTCTGTGTTATACATACAAATGAGCGCTTACGAGAGTTGACAAGAAGATTTGTTAAAATATTATCATACTAGCTGCGCCCCGCGGTTTCACCCGCGTGGCTCCGCTCCTGTTGGTCTTATAGCGCGATGATATGTATATATATAGCCTACTGCCTATAGCCTATAGCGATAAATGGGCTATTTTTTTCAAATCGGACCAGTAGTTCCTGAGATTAGCGCGTTCAAACACACTCTTCAGCTTTATAATATAATTATAGAAAGTATAGATAAATGAGCATAATATTACATAATTATAAAATAAACATTGTATCAGAAATTTAGAACGGAACGTGTTATCCTATTTACGGCCAATGGTTATTTTATTCCAATCAAAGCAAATTTTATTCAAAACGACTGTGTAGATTTTGCGTGAAATTGACACAAAAATCACATTGATATCCATTCACTATTTAATATTGTAAACAATGAAATAATCGGATAAGGATTGATTTCTTTTTTAAATTTTAAAGGGTACTTATATTCCGTAGGTCATAGAATAGGTTGTAAACTGTTATAAAGGATGTCCTGATTAAAAAGAGTTTTCCAAGCTATTACCTACTTATCTAGTAGTTATTCAATAAATATATTTATAACAATTAATCGCAAAAATATCAAACATTGTTGTTTATAAATATTTCCCCTAAAGTATTGTGAATGTAACAATATGTGAATGTAGCTTGAATATAAACAAAGAAGTGATCGATATATCGATTAATCGATTGATTGATTGAATGATTGATCGGTCGATTGATCGATTGATTGATTGATTGAATGATCGATTGATCGAATGATTGATCGATTATTGATTTTAAACGGCCAGATTACGTACAAACTTTGTAGATTTATTTAGGACCGATGACAATACACTAATTTGATAAAATAAATAATAGTTAAAAAAAATAAAAAACATGCGTTTTATAGAAAACCGAACTAAAAGCGTGTTTTTTAGTTTTTTTTAACTATTATTATTATTATCATGTGGTCTATTAGTACTAGATTATCCACTATATCTGGGAAGTGGGAACCCTGTATACTTAAAATGAGTCTTCATATGTGTTACTAAGCTTAAATTAGAGAACGGCTCGACCATTTCTGCTAATTTTTTAACGTTTTTGTTAAATCACAAGGAAGATATTTTTGTGAGAAAACATGAAAAAGGGCAGTACAATGTTTACTGGAGTCTGGAGCAGCTAGTTTAACATATTTTTAATCAGTAGTAGGTACCTAATTAAGTACCTACATCAATTCGAAAGCACTTTTAAGAATTGCCCACATAATTGATGCCTTGGAATTTTCACAGTTTCAAAGAAAATTGGAATTTTGCATGTTATTTTATATTTTTTATACACCTACACATGATTTAATATTCATCATCATCATCAGCCCATATACGTTCCCACTGCTGGGACACGGGCCTCCTATGAGGATAAAAAAATGTTTTTATATAATAAAAGACAAATCTAATATTGGTAAAACAACGTTCGTATCTGTTTAATATTCATGTATCGTCGCCATTACATGCAAGAGTACTGTTATTAATCAAATATTTTAACTAAGTAATATTGTTTCTTTGAATTAAACCGATTCTTTAGTATAAGTTAGACTTTTTCGATATTCTTGTGTATGGCAAAATAAATCATTGTTTCTTTCTTTTAAAAAAATGGCGGTGAAACCGCGCGGCACATGTTTGATTGTATCTCAGGAACTACTGGTCCGATTTTCCGGTGTTAGATTGCCCATTTATCGAGAAAGGCTGTAGGCTATATTTCATCACGCGACTAACGGGAGCGGAGAACTGCGGGAAAAACCGCGGGGCTCAACTAATAATTAATACAGAGAAGAAATTGTTGTAAAATCTGTATGTTATTTTTTCAGTAAGTTTAGTGATTATCTATTATATAATAATTTTACGAATTCGATATAGTCATTGAGTTTATTCATCACAAAAAATATAAGTAACAAATGTGTGAAATTGTTCGTATAACTACAACACAACTAACCTACAAAATATATATTTAAATAACAAATAAAATTAGCATACGTATCTATTTAGTATTTATCAAGTAATAAAATTAGCTAAGGTACTTTAACAATTCAATGTAACACAAAGCGAAGTGGTATTTATTTGTTTATTTACATTAGCCTTTAAATTGTATATAAAAATAAAATAAAACCAAACATACACGCGAAACAAATAGGTAGGTATATAATTTATTAATTCATTAACCTTAATTAATGGATTGAATCCAACTATGATACTTAACTTACATATAATTTTTTATATACTTGAAAATATATCTGTGCTAATCTATTATGATTCATAGTGAATTCATATAATTAGTAGAATGCGTAGGCTCTATTATACGTATAAAATACATTTTTTGACCGCTCTTTGTTATTAGTTATACGTTTTACAGTATTTTCAATATGTCCTTTCTTAGTTTATAATCATAACCGTGAATTGAATACATAATTTATAATATTTCCAGAACATCAAATAATTCGTCCAGTAAAACAGATTTTAAATGTTACAAATACCTACTGTTCCGATATTTCTACAAGCTATTCTTCCATTACAATCTTCATTTTATATCAAGTAATTTCAGTCGTGTTGTCTTTCTTTTCCAATTTATTTCACCAAAAACACAAAGTGATGAGGGTATCTACAATATAAAAGTTTCGAAATAAATCGCTTAGGGTGGATGCTCCACCAATGATGAGCGAGGATGCTTCATTTATTTTGAAGTTTGAAACGTTTGAAACGTTACTATTGGTTATGTACAAACACATTCCTCGCTACACATCCTCGCAGATTATTGGTGCAAAATCACTCATGTATGTCATCTCAACATCATTTCATAATGCTCCTTGGTATTTACCCTCTTAACACATGACGCGTCGCTTATTATGCTGTCAAAATCAATATTCCTCATCTGCATCTATTTTCGGTAGTCTATTACTTACATCGTAATTCTTCCCTCTTAAACTCTTTAAGAATAAAATGGGCTTTGCAAAGAAACTATTAAAACCATCGACAATGCCTTTTTTCAGTCCAATCACATAATCTTTAAAACCTGAAGTATTCGTAACATTCGAATTGTTATTATCTTTATCAAATTCAGCTTTTATGTGAAAAACACTTATGTAGTTCTTTATGGTTCTATTTTCAATAGTATCTGTTGGTTTTGTAACAGATTCTGTACTATTTGTGACAGTTGTTTTTGCTAGATTAAGTGGTTTAGCAATTGTATAATTAACTACTATAGGTCCTAGAGTAGCATTATTTGGTACATCAACTACTATTTCTGTGACGTCATATTTCGATGTAACCTCCTCTGTGGCTTCATCCTGGATTCTTAATTCGTTGAAATTTTCATCTTCCTCACTTGAATAATCGTGTGATGTTGTGTAAGTTAACACAGAAGAAAAGAGAAGTATCTGAAAAAAAAACATCGATATTAAATACAATTAAATGAAATGTAATATTAGCGATATTATAAATACCAATACAACCACTAATTTCGTTATGCTTCTGTTTTATTTTACACTATCTTTCCGCCCGCGGTTTCGCCCGCTTTGTTTATGACCCAAAACTAATATATTAAAACCTCTCTTGAATCACTCTATCTATTTATTTACGCATATATTTGTATGCTTTATACAAAGCGAAACATGTTGAACAATTATCTCTTCACACCTCTCTGTACCATGTTTTTGGCAAATAAATGTTATTTTTATTATTATTTAATTAAAAAAACTAAGTAAGTCAAAATAGGTTGCTTCAATCAATTTTGTTATTTTAAAATACATCTTATGCTTTTATACTGCCTTCTATAAAAATGATTCATAATTTTAACGTGATCACACTAAAAAAAAAATTCAAATTACACACAAGTCACAAGTAGGTACTCTCAAAACATCATTATACCTAAAGTATCACCAAACCACACCTTTCAGGAGCTTTAACATGATAAAAACCATTTTAGCATAATAAAAACCACAGTCTCAACATAGTTAAACGTGCCTATCGGAGCATCATTGATTCAATTGAAAGCTAACAGTCTTACGCCCGTGGTGCTGTCGACTTCGATTGGAACACTGATCCCACGAATAAGTGAACTGGAATACTCGTTTATAGAAGCTGTTATGCCCGACTTCTCTCGTTGTAAGTTAAACTAAGTATAGTAAAATAAGAGGTCGGTGGAAGCATTTATATAAAAACATTATAATTGGTTAAGTTGTCTAAGTAGCCTCTAAAATTTTATTATGATTTAGTTTCAGTGTTATTCCTGGATATTATGTATATCATTACGGACCTGGAGGACTTCCACGGTATTAAAATAGTTTTATTTTCAGTGTGAAAAAATGACAGAGCAATTATATAGGTCGTCTAGCGCCATTACTTTTGCCATGATGGAAATAACACTGATTTAAGTCCTCGTGGTAACCTAACTTACTAGTAACTTATCTTTGAGTGTCGATTTTTGAAGTATATTTTCATGCATTTTCTGTTTTTTCAACTGACAGATAAACTAAACATGTAAACAGAACATATAAAGAACCTGTGTTAAATATTCTTAATATTTTTGTCTGTTTGTCTGATTAGTTTAGGCTTACGTCCAATTATAATATCACTAAGTATAGTTATGTTATAAAAATGGTGTTTTCCAGCTTTGAAAAATAAATTAATATTACTCACGAAAGCTCTGCCTCATTTAATACGAACGTGGACTATTACTTATAGATAAAGCCATGATTTATATTGTGATATTTAAGATTGCGATTTCCTCAAACACAGAAATGCTATTTCTTATACAAACAGAAGATGATAAAGGGCACCTTATAATTAACTATCTATCAAATATGTGCCATAAAACAAGACCAATAAGAGCTATTTTTCAGTACGAGAATCGAGTCTCCTACAAAATATGAGACAGTTTTCAAATTCCATTTTGTATATAAAATGACATGAACTTTATATGGAAAGGTCACCGACTTTAAAACAAATAATATCAACTCTCTCTGTACTGTGTAATATCTTTCCGTTATTTATATGGTTATCATATCAAACTTAATCTTTAACTTTATCATATTTCAACTTATATTTCAATCCTACTAATATTATCAAAACGGAAGTTTGTGACGATGGATGTATGTTTGGTTCTCTTACGCGAAAAATTGCTAAACGGATTCGGATGAAACTTTACAGTAACATAATTTATACACTAGACTTAAAGTAACAAGCTACACGAACCCAGTTGAAATACCTACTTGTTTTTACCCGTGTGTTCGTCTGTGGGTGAAACTGCGAGGATATAAAATTTGCATTTTTGTTTAAAAATAATGATTTTTTAAGCCAAACTTCGTTACCATAAGCTCTATCTTCTAGTTTAGTTCCGAATCCCGTCAGAAAAGTTTCAGTCATTTCAGGGATTAATCGTTATCAAAAGCTGTAGGCTTATCGCTTACACGGGCGTATCTTTTAATTATTTGTACCTACTTATAAATTATTTCTCAACCCACGAGGTCTTCGAATAAAACTTTAAATATTTTTTTTCACAGAATGTGTTAAAATATTTACAAAAATGTCTCCAAATACTAGAATTTATTACTACATTACATGAAATAGTTGTACTCGTGTTCAAAAGGAGGATTTAGGTAAGCTGACAGTGAGCTGATGTCTCATGTTAAATGACCTAAGTTATCTTATGGTTAGGTTAGTTATATAATATTATTCTACTTTATGATATAAATGTTTCTTATGACGTTTGTGTTGAACGGATTATGATGAAATTTAACGCAAAGATAGTTAAGTATTTTAGAAAATATAGTATTTTGTTATAGTTATTTAAGTATGGAATTAATATAAAAAGGAACGTTACAATTAAATTGAAAATATATAGGCAGTGTAATGTTTGGTACAAGTGACGAATTTAACTTCGCAAAGTGATAAAAACAATGGGCAGATTGATCTGTAATTACCAATATTACATAATATTTTAACAACTCAATGGAAAATAGTTATGAATAGTAATGATTATTTATTCCATTTAAATTAGAAAGTGAGTTTTATTTACAAAATATGATGTAATGTAAATGAAGGCTATTTATTTCTTATTATTTATACATATAGGAATGAAATTTAGTGCAGGTTCACAAAATCTAGTGGTAAAATAAATTATAAAGTAGAAAATAAAACCAGGAAGGTATATTATTACCTACATCTTTCCTTGAGAAAAAACTGCAATGTTTTTTTTTATATATTTAAAAATATTAAAGCTACTGGATGTAAATTAATTACCACTCCAAATAACTGTTAACAGTGCGTTGATTTATATTACATACTAGAGGTCCGCCCCGGCTTCGCCCGTTGTACATATTTCGCAATAAAAGGTAGCCTATGTCCTTTCTCGGGTATCAAAATATCTCCATACCAAATTTCATGCCAATTGGTTCAGTAGTTTAAGCGTGATTGAGTAACAGACAGACAGACAGAGTTACTTTCGCATTTATAATATTAGTAAGGATTTCTACTTTACTTAATTTATAAAGATTCCTATAAATATAATTCTATTTGAAACTCCTGAGTTTACCCTTCTTAAAATAAATAATCAGGTACCTATTAATGTTTAATATAGTCAAGCGGATCTGATTGCATTGTACATTTTATTATACAGTTTAAAAATGACATAGATAATAATAGATATACCTATACTATTACTTTTTAAAACATTACTAATGACTCTCCTATTTACGTATTTCAAGGATTTTTATTACAAAGTCTAACTCAACCAAAGAAGAATGTCTTTTCCTCAATAAATAGGTCACATATTTTATTAAACAACTAGCTGCGCCCTGCGGTTTTACCCGCATTGCTTTGCTTAAAGCCTTCCTCGATAAATGGGCTATCTAACAACAAAATAATTTTTCAAAACGGACCAGTTGTTTCTGAGATTAGCGCGTTTAAACAAACAAACCAACAAACTCTTCAGCTTTATAATATTAGTATAGATTACAATAATACTTACAAAAATAAATACGCCTCCACACTCCATCGCCGATTAAACCAACAACACTACTGTCAAATTTCATTCACGAAAATAGAGTTGTACAAAAAAATGCGGGTTTTTATCGATACGATAAATAAAGTTTCACCTGTAGATAGGATTCAAAATGTCGACAATTTAATTTTACAACGCTTTTTATAATTGGTCATGAGTCATTGGAAATCGGCTATGGGAGAAGGTATATGGGTCTGTCGTTTTATCCGTATTATCACAGACTAGCTGTGCCTCGCGGTTCGCTCCTGTTGGTGTTAGCGTGATGATACATAGCCTTCCTATAATGATAAATATAAATGGGCGATAAATGGGCTATCTATATATAGAACTAGCTTTCCACCCGCGGCATCGCCCGCGCAGTCGAAGAAAAACCTGCATAGTTCCCATTCCCGTGGGATTTCCGGAATAAAACCTATCCTTTGTCCCGGGGTAAAAAGTAGCCTATGTCCTTTTTCGGGTATCAAAATATCTCTATACCAAATTTCATGCAAATTGGTTCAGTAGTTAAGGCGTGATTGAGTAACAGACAGACAGACAGAGTTACTTTTCCATTTATAATATTAAGTAAGGATTCTTCAAATCGGACCAGCTTTATAATATTAGATATAGATAATATATTATAATACTATGTATTATTAAGTTATTGATTAAAACTAATAATTGGAATAATAGTATTTGCACATTTTAACGCGTTTTCTTTGTGTATACTCCTGTATTTAATCACATCTCTACTTTAATTCAGTCGTCAGTCGTTCCACTTCTCATAGGACAATTTTTTTATATTATTAACTGAATCGAGTAGGCAAGTGGGTTTTTTTTTTAATATTTTAGAAGTAAGTTTCAAACAAATTTTCATTTTTCTTATAATTTCATTTTTTTAATTATGATGTTATTTAAGACGTTAACATAATATCCCAACTACATTAAAATAAAACATGCAGTTTTATGTTTTTAACAAAAACACCAAAGACAAGCTCTACTTGTTTTTATTAAAAAAAACCCACTTGCCTACTCAATTCATTTAATAATATTGCGTGCGATTCAAAATAGGTAGATACTTACATCAAGGTTTTTTAATAGGTACGCCAATCTGGTATTTATTTCTCAAGAAAACTTATGAGCATTAAAAAATATAGGGTAAACCACAGAACTATATTATAGGGTAAACCCCGTCTTCCACTATAAGCCTTTACTAAATTATTTTTATTTATTTACTATTAAGTTCACTCAATAAATTATAGGCCTGGATAATAATTCAGATAATGTGGAATCCGCATTCCTGCAGCATTACAATTTACAGCGCATTAGTCATGTGTTAAACATCGTCATTGGTTAAAATTGAACTATATTTGTGACGAATCGACAGTCAGGGTTCTAGTTCTGTGAATGATTTGTTTAAACTTGTATTATTTTCTAGGAAACAGCAGGCAATGGGCATGTCTACTATTTTTCCCATAATCCTAATAACACTGGAAAATATTTGGTAAATACAGGTATAGGTGAAAGTCATAACATATTTTTAATATTTTCCACCGATTCGGAAAGCAGTATGGACTATGGAGCATCTATGGAGAAGAACCTTTGAGAAACTTTTTGTTGCTCGTTTAAAATCATGTCAATATTACATTTTAATTTAACAAAATATGAACCTAGGTATGTACATAATCTTTATAAATAAAAATGAATCGCAAAATTTGTTGGTACCTAAGCGCATAACTCGAGAACGGCTGAACCGATTTCGATAATTCTTTTTTTATTATATTCCTTGAAATACGAGGATAGTTCTTATGTAGAGAAAACGTAAACATGTACCTACCACGGGCGAAGCCGGGGCGGACCGCTAGTAGGTATATCATAATAATGATATCAAAGAACTATCCTGTGTTCACGCGACAACTTTCCATGGATTTTCATCTTAGCCGTCAAATTTTCATTTTCATTCATTTCATAGAAATAAACACTACCCAACCGTAAAAGATATATAGTTACATTCAGCATAATGGTAGTACTCTAACCATTTTCATAGTCCAGTTGGACTTGAATCCGACAGTTATACTGTACCAGAGCTTTTCCGAGAAAGATACCTTGGAAATGCGCTCGGTTTCTCCATACAAACAATATTCACTGCTTTACTTGGATATTGATCGTAAGGCAATAATTTATTTATATTTATTTGAAGTCGGGTTTTCTATACAAACACTCTCGTGTGTTTTACCTGGATATCGATTATAAGATTATGAGGCAATGATTTATTTATATTTATTAAGAAAATAATTATTATCTGGCGATATTTCAACAGAAGGACTTCTGGGTTCGATTCCCGGTGGAGACGAAGAATATATTACATATTTTTAAGCGTCATCAACACAGGTCATCAATCAACATTAACTTTTTAACTAGAAAAACATTAGAAAACCAAAAACTTAATAAATTTTCTCCATTAATAATTATACTAAGAACAAAATTAGACCTACTTATATATGTTTATGTTGCTACTTGAAACTTTTAGGAGTTGATAAACTTTAGCAATTGTAATAATGTTATATTTGCTCCATTTATATAACAGGCGTTTGAATTTAGGTTGTATTTGTACAAATAAAGTTGAAGTGTCTATTTATAACTACAAAATATCTATTTATTTTATTTAGCCTTCAAACTAAATGCATATTATGGATATTTACAAATTTGTAGAATACTTTTTGTTTTTGTGTAAATAGGGAGTGTTTACATGTAAATTATATTGACCGACCCGCGAAGGCGCAAAAAAAAACTTACTTATTAATAATTTATTGTAAAAAAATTACATTGTAAATTATTCCTAACTTAAACTACGTTCCTCCCGGTTCAATGTTGGAACCAAGAGTGCTCGTCGTCCACGGCGGAGCAGCTACAGCGTCGCGGTGGCGATGATTGCCGCAACACTCTCTGGAATCGCAGGTGTGCGCGATGTCGCAATTGCTAACAGGTGCAAGTCCTTCTTGGGTGGCCCCATGCATCCTCTAATAGTTAAGGCGTGTATACACAGTACATAACATGTATCTGTAACTATTACCGAGCAAAAAAATATACGATTATTTGTTTTTATACAAATAAAGAAATTAATTAATTTTTCTTATTCTTTTTTCAAGTGGCAACTCCCGACCCAAGTGAGGACGGATTCTGCCAATGTCAAGTTATGAACAGATGATCAGTTTAGGTAAATACTCTAGATTTTCTTTAAAAAAATACCTTTCCCAGAATTTAATAAAAACATCAGAAATTCAGGTATGAGTTGAATATCTGGAAAATGCATTCCAGTTCACAAATGCATGTTTTATCTCGATGGTCGTTCGATCGATCTGTGATTAAAATACCGATACCTAAAATATCCAGACTGGACTGGTGATATCTGGCCTTATTCTAGGCATTGTTATTTAAAGTCTAGACTGATTTTATTATCATAATATAACATAACTATTATATTACCTATAGTATAACACATTTTTTTTAATAAAACTTCTTGGGAATCACAATTGTTTCAATTGAATAGGTACTCTTGTGGACTTTAAAAATAAATCGACATAAAGTTAAACTAAATAAATACAATCAGCTACAGTATGTTTGCGAACCCTAAAACACTGGAGACTTAAAAAATAATATGAACATTCAGACAATATACAATTTTTTTTATTATTTCATGGATGAAAGCTCTAACCACTCCAACTCTACAATTTGAATATTGTTTAGAGTATGACGAATTGAATCTTCTCGCTATATCGAAATAAATTAGATTCTAACATAGGTACTAGTTATAACAAAAAATAATCTATACTAATATTATAAAGCTGAAGAGTTTGTTTGTTTGTTTGAACGCGCTTATCTCAGGTACTAACTGGTCCGTTTTGTAAAATTATTTCGGTGTTAGATAGCCCATTCATCGAGGAAGGAGCTATAGGCTATAATCATCACGCTTTACAACAGGAGCGGAGCACTGCGGGTAAAACTTCGGGACACAGGTACAGTAATATATAAAGGAGGCGAATCCCGCCTCGTGATCGATTTTTTTTCTATTCTTTATAAATTAATAATAATATATTCGCATATTGTATTCAATTACAACAAATGTACAATTTTATTTCGGTACACAGACCTACATAGCATTAAATTTATGAATGAAAATAAATTTTCCGTTTCATGATTCAGCAATAAAGCTTAAAATAGACACTACGCTACAAACAGGACCTAATTGTATTCATACAGTGAAAGAAATCGCTGTTTATTTTCAGAAAACGTCGTTTCAATTCACACCAAACTTTGATTTACAATTGACCTTGTAAAGCTCTGTCATTCAACTATGCGAAAAATAAATAATTGTAATATTATTCAGACATGCAATCAAATACTGAAAATTTTCAGAAGATTCGTCAATTCATACCGTATTCGTTCGTCGTCGTTTAATATACAATAATTGCGACCTCGTAAAGCTCAATCATTTTATTTTGCGAAAAATAAACATTTGGCTCAACTTAATAGTTCTATGTTATGTAAGAACTATCGACCATGAAATAAGTGTAAATACTATACAAAGAATCTACTATATAGAAAAAGGTATTTTATCTGTTAGTCAGGAAACGGCCTGGCACCTCGTCGTCATGGCAACGGGTCGGCGCGCGCACAGTCCAAGCCTTAATACAGGCGAATGCAGACGTGTTTCACCAAATCCCATGTAAACAGTCTTGTGTTTTGTTCGTATGTTTGTTTGTGGCATGTTTGATGGCGAAGGAGGTTAAAGGCGGCACTGTGAGTAAAATAACGAGCTAATAATAGTGTTAAATATAAGTTTGTAGAAGTTGTAAAAGCTTGTACAGTTGTTTCTGTAGATTTTGTTTACGTTACAAAGTGTATGTGAACCACAGCTGCGAAGTTATCATTCTAATAATACATTGCTTTTTTACAACGTTTGGTTGTAATATTGGTTATTACATGAATTTAGATGTGCCTATTTCGATTATTTTTTATTTTCAAGCAATTATATTATTGAAAGAAGGAAAATATTCGGAGCTTTCGCAATTCGTAATCTGACATTGATACATCAATGTTATTATTTTTTGTACATACTACTTAAATGATTTATAATAACCCAAATTTTCTACTTATGAAGTTAGATTAGCTTTAATTTACTTTAAAAATAATTTAATTCAACATATTATGTTTTCCAAATCATTGAATAAAAACTAAAAAGCCATACCAACATAATGTTTGCACATAAAAAGCTTTCAGACGATCAATTTAAAAAGAGCTTCAATTAAGGAGCTTTTACGTGATTGCAAAACAATTAATATAACTATGTAGTAAAACAAAGTACCTATTTTTAATATTTATACAATTTTACATATGTATTGAAAATACTAAGATATTAATAAATTCATAATTCCGTCGAGAACGGCGACACATGTAAAATTTGGAAATTTTTAAAGACTTTAGGAGTTGGTAAATCCCAATCAAATAACCTCCCCCCCAATATTAATATTGAATTGTTAAACAAACATTTTGCATCTTCTTCCCATCTTTGTCCTGATCAAAAAAGGTCAACACTGCAATATCTTTCATCAACTGCAACTCCTACTCATCCACCGTTCTATTTTAATCAATTCACTGTTAGTGATGTTAAAAAGAATATTCTGTCCATTTCATCGAATGCTGTCAGTTGTGACTCAGTTAGTCGTAATATGTTTGTCCCCATCCTTGATATAATTGCTCCCGTCATAACCCACATCCTCAACTTTTCCTTATCCTCCAGTGAATTTCCTGACATTTGGAAAGACGCTAAAATTATCCCTCTCCCGAAGAAATCTAATCCAATTTCCTTCTCAGATTTCCGTCCAATCTCCATTCTACCTTTCCTTTCCAAAGTCCTTGAACGCCTTATCCACCAACAGTTAAGTTCCTTTTTATATAAAAACAGTATTCTCAGTCCCTTCCAATCTGGTTTTCGTCCAGGACATAGTACGACTACTGCACTTGTTAAAGTCACGGATGACATTCGTAATGGAATGGAAAAGAAGCAGTTGACAGTTTTAACTCTCCTAGACTTTAGTAATGCTTTTAACACCGTCGATATCGACATATTGCTACAACTGCTTCATTCTATTAACATATCTCCTACAGTGGTTGATTGGTTTCACAGTTACTTGCACGGTCGCCGACAGCATGTATTATTGGAGGACAAGTCATCGTCCTGGTGTGATGTTGTTGCAGGTGTACCGCAAGGTGGCGTTTTGTCTCCTCTCCTATTTGCTATTTTTATAAATTCCATAACCAAAAACTTATCTTCTCTCTATCACATGTATGCCGACGATCTCCAGATATACACCCAGTCAACCCTCGAGAACTTATCCTCAGCAATCTTAAACACCAACACCGATTTGGAAAGAATTTCGACTTGGAGCCGTAGGTACGGTCTGAATATTAACCCAAGCAAGAGCCAAGTCATTATCATCGGTAGCCCCTGTTTAATCTCCCGGATTGACTGGACATACATCCCCAAAATTCATATTGATGGCTACGTCATTGAATTCCAAAAATCTGTCAAAAACCTGGGGGTACACTTTGACACGACCATGTCTTGGTCGTATCACATAAAAGAGACGAGTCGCAAACTTTACGCAGCGGCAAGTTCTCTTAGACGTTTACGGCATTTCTTACCGATATCTACCAAAATTATGTTAGCTAAATCCTTACTACTTCCGCTCCTTGATTATGCTGACGCCTGTACCACTGATCTTAGTGAAGAGCATTTAAATACACTTGAGCGTCTCCAAAATTTCTGCATTCGTTTTGTTTACGGTCTTCGTAAATATGACCACGTATCCCAGTTTCGCAATAAACTCAAGTGGCTTCCTATAAGACTTCGCCGGAATGCAAATGCGTTGAAGCTGTTATTTTCCATCCTCTTCGATCCCAATTCTCCCTCCTATTTAAAAAAACAATTTAAGTTCCTTGATTCAGGTGTTTATACTCTCCGTTCCGCTGATAACCTTCTCCTTAGTTTTCCTTCTCACCACACTAGTTTCCTTGGTAAATCCTTTGTCATAACCGCTATCAGACTTTGGAATTCTTTGCCTATTGCTGTTAGACGAGCTTCCTCGAAAACTTCCTTTAAAACTCTTTTATATAAATATTTCTCTAATTTAGCTTTTCCTTCTAAATAAATATGTATGTATTATATTCCCTCTTCTTTTTCATATAATATGTATTTAGTTTATTCTCTATTATCTTTACTTTTATTGCCGCCCGTGTACCTATAAATCATTAATTCATTATCCTTTACCTTGGGCAGCCTGGAAGAGATCGCTGATAAGCGATAAGGTTGCCTTATGTGCTATGCATGTTTTCCATTTCTTTTAATATTATGTAATGTAATGGTACATAAAAAAGTTAAATAAATAAATAAATAATGTGAAAAATCAAACTCTATATTTTACTCTATAATATTTACGAACACAAATTATAACTATTAACCGAATATAAAAAACTCAGGCAAAATTTTAATAAGTAAATTCATTATTTATAACTTACTTGTAAATATCGCGATATACTTACGTGAATTATACCTACATAAGAAAGAAACCATTTTTCATGGGTCATTATTTTTTAATGTTTCAAAACATTAACATTTGTCCTGTTTCACGTTGTTTTGAATACATACACGTTAGTTTGTAAATTGCCTATTATATATTTATCCGTAATCGAACGTAAACTGAACATAGCAAATCCACCCTATTTTAGACGTAAATCGAAGTTTAAGGTGTTCAAACCCAATTATGATTAATTAAACGAGAGACCTTAAAAAAACTCTTTTAAATTATTTCACATAGCAATTAGGCATATCTTCAGCTTATTTTACTCATTTTACTTGTTCTTTTTAATTTCAAACGAACATCTTCAGATATATATTAAAATTAATCCGGTTCGGATCGTTTAGTGATTGAGGGGAGAAAACTGAAAATATCACAAACAAACAAATGGTGCAATAGTTAGTTTATTAAGTATTATAATAAAAGTACCTAGATTCGATCTTTGTTAATAACTAAAAAGTCTCAGTCTATCTCTACATGATCTCTACCCTATACGCGAATATAGTACGCGAACACATCGGTGATTTACGTAGATGAAACAAATAAATAAATACAATTTGAATAATATTTTGGATACCTAATATTTAATTAAAATGGCGGTCAATGAAAACGAAAAATGAAAATTGCTATTATGAACCAAAGTTTGCTATATAGAACATAGCTAAAGTTATTAAATAAAGATACGGACAATGCATAAGAATTTATAATGAATTCAAACTCAAATTATATTTATTTGCAAGAATCATAAGAATGTAGTTACAAATTACAAATATTTTAATTACAATATTATGTGGCTAATAGGTACATTCTACCCATCGATTGTGTGTGCAAATCTTCTTATATATAAAAATGAATCGCAAAATGTGTTGGTAAGCGCATAACTCGAGAACGGCTGAACCGATTTCGATAATTCTTTTTTTATTATATTCCTTGAAGTACGAGGATGGTTTTTATGTAGAAACGTAAACATGTACCACGGGCGAAGCCGGGGCGGACCGCTAGTATTAATTATATTTATATTATTATTCACTTACTAAGATTGAAATTTCAAAAACGAAAAAAAAAATTGACACCTTTCCCATACCTTACAAGGGAATACTAATGGAGAAGCCATTAAGGATTTTCATAATGAGGAAAACTGCCATTCATGTTGTAAGTCCCTTCATTCATGGGGTGCCAAAATTGGCCGCATGCGCACTGTGATCTTTATTTATACAGACATCATATTTATTACAAACTAACGGTCCGCCCCGGCTTCGCTTATGGTACATGTATACGTTTTCTCTCCATAAGAACCATCCTCGTACTTCAAGGAATATTATAAAATAAGAATTAACGAAATCGGTTCAGCCTTTCTCGAGTTGTGCGCTTACATACATTTGGCGATTAATTTTTATTATACAGATAAACATGACAATTTCAGGTACCTTCTAGGGAAGAGCGTGTAATCTTACACCACAGCTTAGATGACCAGGCAAGATTGAGGTCAAACGCTTCTCTATTTACCAATAAATAAAACATTACAAACTAAACGAATTAAAAAATGTTATCTTAGTGCTTTATTCTAGTATTATGAAGCATGGCAAGCAATTTCAAGTTTTTATCCTAGTAGAACGTTGATATATAGATACTAAAATAGAGCAAGATATATTTAGAGTAAGCACATTTAATTTGACTTAAAATTAACTACTAGGTATACAGGCAATGTTTTTGCAAATATCTCATAACGAATTATAAACACGAATAATTTTTTATGATCAATAGGTAAATACTTAATGTATATATGTCAATTTTAGTTGTTTTGTCCTTAATTATTTGTAAATACCAATTAAATTCTTCTTTTATGAGTCACTTGGGAGCTTCATAGCTAAATGAGTCAAACAGAATATACCAAATAGTATCATTACTATTAGTCCGTTTTCTTATGGGCATGCTTGTATGGAAAGGTATACATTTTTGAGTAAAGCAATGAAATTTGGTTCGAATGTT
>CAJQZN010016250.1:0-14367 GCA_907164685.1 Colias eurytheme | reverse complement strand
ACATTGGCGGCCATTTGCAAAAATGAGAGCATCTTCCAATAGGGTGAATTCTTTTGGCCCACCTTGTATATCTGGTGTCACAATTTTTGTCCTCAATGGACTCCTAAACCACTTAACCGATTATAATAAAATTCGCACACCATGTGCAGTTCGATCCAACTTGAGAGATAGGATAGTTTAAACATGTAGGTAGCACGGGCGAAGCCGGGGCGGACCATAAGTACTATAAGTGACTATAATCTATCTTTGTGCCAAATTCTGACGAATCCATCACCTGTTTTTATGCATTAACAAACGTCCATCGTTACGGTAATAATATAAGTAAGAGCCGATTTTTCAATGCTTGGTTAAAACTTATCCGTCCAATAAAGTATTACACGATAATATTAAAATGTCACGTAAACTGTCAAATACGGGCAATTAGAATACGTTTTTAAAATAGTAGTTTTAAACATTATTCGACGAATAAGTTTTAACCAAGGATTGAAAAATCAGCCCTAAGATGTCTATCTCATCTCTTGTAGTATAGTTATCTATACTAATATTATAAAGCTGAAGAGTTTGTTTGTTTGAACGCGCTAATCTCGGAAACTACTGGACCGATTTGTAAAATTCTTTCTGTGTTAGATAGCCCATTTATCGAGGAAAGCTATATAATATATATGTATCATCTCGCTAAGACTAATAGGAGCGGAGCAATGCGGGTAAAACCGCGGGGCACAGCTAGTTAGCTAATAAATTATCTTCTAATACATTTGCTATTAGAGTCAAAGTACATTCGTCTTTCTGAATCTGGTCGTGCACGTTTGAAGTTATCTCCTGAACACCATTTACCTATCTCTAACTGGTTACATTTGCATTTAGTCCAAATTCAGGATGCTCCTGAAGATTTATAATAATCCAAACTGTTTGCTTTCAAATAGAGGTGAGGTCGAGTCGAAAGGCTAGGCTAGGCAAGGCTTAAGCTAGCTTGTTAGTCAGCAAATAGATTCGTAGCTGGTTAGCTTGAATCAGCTGATGGGTTTCCTTTGTAGGTCAATTTCGAAGCATTTAATCAATTATTACTTTGAAAAAGAATACTTTTTAGTTTGCTTAGATTATATTGAAATAGTTAGTGATTTAACACCACACGGAAACTTAATAGGGAATTAAATCGTTTGTCATAATATTATCGTATCGCAAAAATTTTGTAATTTAAAAATAGTTATTATCATTACAATATGGAAAACTAATCAAATATTTATAACGTATTATAAAATGTACATTTTCATTTACGACGACATAGCTTTGATAAAATTCCATACCTTACCTACCTACCAAACTAATTGAGAATTTAATAAAAATTCGTTAATACAAAAAGTGCCAAACATGATAATGATATTGAATTTCAAGTTCGTTCCAGATATCGAGTTTAATCAGATTGAAGTTGGCGCTAATATTATCCTTAAAATCAACCGAAAAGCTTACATTTTATATTTTGTAAACCCACACCGCGGAGGATTAGCTTCATAATCAACTTATATACTTGACGCTATTTCGTTAGAAACTCCAGAAAGACAACATTTTATTTGGAACTTCTAAAGCTTTAAATTCATCTATTGAGAGAAGGTTTCTACTTCAATTTAAACTCGATATATAAGATAAAAGTTAGCTGTTGTTTTTCAAGTCGTATCGTACGTGCTAGTTGAGATTTCAACTACCCTCCACAAGATTTAGTCTTTTACCACAGTAATGTAAACTATTTCGTAGTATGTATAAGGGTTTGAAACGACTTGTTTGTTGAAAAAAACAGATGTATGGGCTGATTGTAGGTTTTTACATTTAAAATCTCCCATTTCGGATTTATTCGATGAATTTAGTTACCTACGCGAATGGTTTAGGGTAAATTTCACAACTTTCTGATAAAACCATCAAGATAGCCTGTTATGGCGTAACGTTGTTACATTTTGATTTATATTTTCATAAATTATTTGTCACTTTCATCTTTAGACGAAAAAGTTAAACGGAATATACCCAGGAATTGTGAAAATGGCTATAAATTTGATAAAACCAAATAAGTCTTTAATAACGAATTAAAATAAAATTCAGAAAGTCATTCCGTTTTAAGTTCATAATGAGAAATGGCTGAACGCAGATTTGGAGACATAAATCGAAAAATTATCACACAGGAAAACCATGCCTTAGATTAAAACTAAGAAATGAAATAAACTTTATTTGAAAACAACGAAACGTAGAATTAACGGACCGTGTCCCCGTAAACCGCTAGTTTCAAAGCCCTTATAAAAACGCATTTAAAATTCATAACCCTACTTTTTGCAGTTGGGTAAATTCCGGTATTTTTACATCCGCACATAAGCATACTTGGTACGATCGCCGCATACTTTAATTAGCATTTTAATTAACGAGAATATTTATTAGGACTGCAATGTTCGTGCTTTATAGTTCCCCCTGTTAATGCTAATGTGTAAGAAGTGAGGATTTTTAATGACTCTGAAGGAGGTTTTATGTTGATCACTACTAATAAGCTCTGTGTTGAAATGACCTTAATCGTTTTAGTTCTTCTTACCTTATACCCGAAGCTTTTATGATTGTAATTTGTAACATTTTTTGAGTCCTTGGTATTTTTTTGATTTTGTACTTTTTGTCCTATGTTGGCAATTAATAGAACTGCGATATAATAAAACTAGCGTTCCGCCCGCGGCTTCGCTTGCTTTGTCTAAAACCTAATAAATTGTATACTTAAACCTTCCTCTTGAATCACTCTATCTAATTAAAAAAACCGCATCAAAATCGGTTGCGTAGTTTTAAAGATTTAAGCATACAAAGGGACATAGGGCCAGACTAAGCGACTTTGTTTTATACTATGTATTGAAGGGCTGTCTTCTATTTATACTGAATCATGTTCTAGTAAACCTCTTGATACATGATGAAATGATCGGAAGGAAACGGGAAAGGTTTCTTTACTACAATTTCAGTCAATAATAAATAGGCAATTGTATGAGTTAATATAGAGGTCAGAAAAATAATCGTGTTTGAACAAAATGTTGTCTATTTCAGTCTCTCGAAGAAATAGGTACTCTATCTATGAATGTGCAAAAAATCACTTGAAATATTTGCTATATTTCAGCGTTGTGAAAGGGAAAACCAACAAATTCTCAGGTACAAAATATAAGTATTGTGTGAAATAAAAGAGACTGGGAAAATGTAATAAAGACTGATAAATCTGAAGTGACAGATTCATAGACAGATTTTATTTATTTAAACATGAACATTTATCTAGAAGAATAAAAACACCTATAATCATTAATTATTTGTTCCATCCTTGCTCTCGTGAAAGTATATGATATTAAAACGTAGTTGCGCTCAATACTATAAAATCTATGAAAAATATAATTACGTATTCCTATATAACACAAACTGATTAGAAGTAGGTACTATGATGCAACATTGTCGCAGTGTCGAAATTGACGCAACTTTTGACTTCATATCAGCAGTATACTAATTATTTGAATGTGATCATTAGTCGTTTGGCTCGTCCAGGGGAGTTATTATGATGTCTTTATTATCTTGTCTTTTATTACAAGTGTTGGACAGTGACAGTGCTATACGATCTATATAGCTCTGTCATTTTTGCACACTGGAATTAATACTGCATAAAGACATCATGGTTTTCCCTCTGTCATAAAAAACATCTCTTTGATCGCAGTTCCTTTCAATACTGGTGCTAAGGTCATCTGTTGTAATTTCTATGTATACTAGAGATTATATCTTGTTTGTTTGTTTGAACGCGCTAATCTCAGGAACTACTGGTCCGATTTGAAAAATTCTTTCGGTGTTAGATAGCCCCTTCAGGAAAGCTATATATCATTATACGCTAAGACCAACAGGAGGGGAGCCACGCGAGTGAAACCGCGGAGCGTAGCTAGTACTATATAAATGTATTATGTTTTTGTAATAAACCTCCACATAAAGATGTTCACGACAAAAGATTTTTACTCCTTATTTATAACAAGTACACCTGCCTCAGACCTTTAATGATGACTTAAGATTTACCTCAAACAGGTTTAATTGTCACTTAAGAAGTTGTTGCCGGTTCTTCTCCATAGATACTGCTTTCCGAATCAGTGGTAAATGTTAAAAATATGTAATGACGATTCAAAATTGCTTCTAGAAGAAGTCTAATTGAATAAATAAATGTTTGAGTTAGAGTTTAAGAAATTCCATAGAATATAAAGTCACTCTAAAAGACAGTTCACATTTCAATTACTTCTTAATGTTACCTCACTCCACAGAAATGTTCAATAGTAAAAAATAAGGCTAAATCAAATTAATCTTTCCGAGTACTTTAAAATATACATTTAAATCATTTCATAAGTAATTACACAGAAGAAATTACTTAAAAGGTTTGTATTTACCCAACGATCGGGCAAAATTAAATAATTTTTCCGCTTCCCTTTCTGGATTATTCTATTTATATAATGAAAACAAATTATCTCTTCGAGCATTTATCTGAATTAATTTGTAGCTAGAACTTTTTGTATTGCAGTTTCGCAATGAATAAATAGCGTTTGCAAATTATCAAAATAAGCGTTAATTATGTTTGAAAAGTATTGGGACGGTGCAATTATAGTACTCTTGAGAATAATTGCAATTAATATGAACAAAGAGTTCAATGTAATTTTGTATAGGTGTATATTTCTATAATGATCAAAGCATTTTTAATTTCATTAATAGTGAATTGGTTTGTATTGAACAAAGAGTAGAATTACTTCACATTTTATTATCTACTTGCTTACCACCTGCGGCTTCGCCCGCTTTGTCTAAAACCTAATCCATACTAATATTATAAATGCGAAAGTAACTCTGTCTGTCTGTCTGTTACTCAATCACGCCTTAACTACTGAACCAATTTGCATGAAATTTGGTATGTAGATATTTTGATACCTGAGAAAGGACATAGGCTACTTTTTATCCCGGGAAATAGGATAGGTTTTATCCCAGAAATCCCACGGGAACGGGAACTATGCGGGTTTTTCTTTGACTGCGCGGGCGAAGCTGCGGGTGGAAAGCTAGTAAATTATATACTAAAACATTCCTCTTGAATCACTCTATTATATTCAAAAAAACCGCATTAAAATCCGTTGCGTAGTTTTAAAGATTTAAGCATACAAAGGGACTTAGGGTCAGAGAAAGCGACTTTGTTTTATACTATGTAGTGATAGTGAAATGATTACTCCTTAATGTATAGACACCTATAGGTACATACTTTGTATGTTACAGCTTTTCGTTTAAGGGTCATTGGGCTCGAATCGACCTTTCCTTCCTGGCTATTCAATCACTTATTCGAGGACTGAATTAAACGTGCAACTTATGTGAAGAGAATTTGGGCGACTATCATCTAAAGATTCGACTAGTCCTAGTCTTAAAAGTTTTAGTTATTTATTATTTTAAACGGCCGATATTATTATCGTATCTTGAGATAATAAGTCCTAGTTATATAAATGTAAAACTGTGATTTTTTTAAGAAGTGACTTGGTTATTAGTACATAGTAATAAAACATAGCTGCTATGCCTGTGTGTCCTATGTATGCTTCAATCTTTAAAACTACGTAACGGATTATGAAGCGGTTCTTTAATAGGTAGTGATAGTTCTTGATGAAGATTTTGTATGTAATTCGTTTTCTACAAAGCGTGTGAAACCGCGCGCTCAAAATTCGTAATCAATAAATTTACTTCTATCCAATCATCGGATTTTGCTTGGATGTAAGCTAGAATCGAAATCGTATTTAAAGACATTTGAGGAAAAATCTATGTAGTATTTTTATTATAAAAAGCAAGTGTGCATTTATCCAACATTTTCCACGTTGCCGGCCATGTGTAAATTATAATGTAAAGGTGAGGCTTTTACACCGGCGTATTACTGTGAATGCAATTACTGTGAATTGAATTAAAAATTTCCACATATTTTTTCACGGGCATAAAAATGAGTGACAAAAGCATTTCAGAATGTGGCTGTGTGTGTGGGAACTGAATGTAATCTAAGTTTTGAGTGTTCAAATTTTGATTATTTTATAGACCCCTAGTATCCCTATTATTGGTTAAAAGTTCCGTTTGAAATATTGGTAGTACATACATTATTTCCGGCTCATAATTGTTAATTTATTCCTTTAAAAAAACTTGATTCTTTTTTTTTGTCTTAAATCCATACTAATATTATAAATGCGAAAGTAACTCTGTCTGTCTGTCTGTTACTCAATCACGCCTTAACTTCTGAACCAATTTGCATGAAATTTGGTATAGAGATATTTTGATACCCGAGAAAGGACATAGGATAGGTTTTATCCCGGAAATCCTACGGGAACAGGTTTTTCTTTGAAAACGCGGGCGGAAAGCTAGTTTCTTATAAATGTTGATATCGTAATAACATCTCCTTAGTTTAATTTCAATGCTCTATAGTCTGTACAAATAGGAAATAGGTATTCCTAAAAATATAGGAGAATTAATATGGGAAAATGTATGATTGCTCTCCACACCAAATCAAACTGTAGAAAGAAGGTGCAATCTCTCTGAAACGAGTTATAATTTTGCAACTTCCCAATTCGAAGGTGATTTTTATTTCGACGAGCAAAATTTCTTATACTACAAAAATATACTACACTCACAATCTAGTGAGATATACATTTTAACCCGACTACGAAAGAAGGTTATGTTTTCGAGTGTATGTACGTATATTTCTTTGGCACGCCTTACATCCAAAAGCCAAAACCATTAGACGAATTTTGACGTAGATATGTGATATCGTGTATCGTATCACCAGAAGTGCCTACAAAAAATAGCAGTAGGGTTTGTTATTAACGTAATAATAATAATTCTGGTAAAGTCCATCTAACACCCCCTTCCATAACCCAGTTTTATTCATTTCCATTTTTTCTGCAATAATCCTACACTGGCCGCGGACTGCCTAGGGCTGTATCTATGTAGTGCAGTCATGGGCAGGCTGCGGCTGGTGTCGCACAACACATTAAAATAAAAGGCCTCTGCGTGTTGGCCCTGTGTCCCCACGTAAGCCTTCCAAAGGACCGGATATCCTTATGGTGATACCCGTGTATTATGGAGAGAGACATAATAATTCTGGTAACGCAAGTCTCCGTTTCTCCACAAAAACTTTTAAAGGTCTGTAAATTTTTTACCGTAGATACCTACGTACTGATCAAATAGACATCAAAACGAACTTTTATCCTTGAGAAACTGTTAAACGACAACAATCTTTCGAATCAAGGACAATCTAGACTAGTAAAAGTCTCACGGAACTGGCTCAGTTACTATTGAAGTTTTCGTCTTTATTACTCTCTTCTGATTTCCAAAGGAATGGACCTAATTTCCCATTTTATTCAGTGGAATGAAAAGGAGGCTGCTTTAAACATTTTTTATACTGAATGATAAAATTTAATGATGTTTTATGAATGAAATGAATGCGATATAATCTAGGTATTACTTGGGGACATGTAAATTACAAAAGTAAGGGATTTGAATGATGTTCTTAATTGGTATTTCATTTTTTACTTGGGATTTTAGGGGTCGTTTATTTCAAGCTTATATTATTTTGCTTGATGATATATTAATTATTATGTATTTAGGCGTTTATACGAGTTTTTATTTGGCTCTAATATGTTTCGGAAGTAATAGAATTTGGTTATGGATGTGACTATTACAAATTACAACACTACATACAATAATTCTATTGTATGTGTTTTTTTCCATTAAACGTGTTTTTACTGATACCATAAGATACACACAATAATACCAACAATTTTTATTGTGGTCTGCCTCCTTTTTGATTAAGTAATTACAATGAGTTTTTATTTCCAAATTCAGTAGTATTTGTTTCTACACAATCAAATTGAAGATATATCTGATATAACCAACTTCGAAAAACGTTTCCGATCTATGTTCCACTGTATTTATATTTTTTTATATATTATACTAGCTTTCCGCCCGCGGCTTCACCCGCTTTGTCTAAAACATAATAAATTATATTATACTAAAACCTTCCTCTTGAATCACTCCATCTATTAAAAAAACCGCATCAAAATCCGTTGCGTAGTTTTAAAGATTTAAGCATACATTGGGACATAGGGACAGAGAAAGCGACTTTGTTTTATACTATGTAGTGATAGTGATATAGCACATAAACGGAATATAGGACGTATTCAACACCTTCCTAACAAAGCGACAAAAGTATATAAAATAATATTCACTATTCCCAATACAGACAGACGTTTCCATTCAATTTAGAGCATTTTAACCCCATTCGGGAGCAGCGAAAGGCTGACTTGGCCTTTAAAATCAGTCGATAAGAGCTCTTTGTAAACTCACCTCTGGTAATAAATGGCTTCTAGAAATTTCTTCACGTAACTGAAGCGATTTGGTAAAATATAGGTCGTGATGCGATTCTTAACGAATCAGCCTTTTTTAACGAACTGGAGATGTAAGTAAATGTAATTTTTCTGAAATCTTATTTGTAGCATGCAATTGTTGAATTGAGTTCATATTTATGCTAATTATAAAGGTGAAGGGTTTGTTTGTTTGGTTGAAACTATTTGTACCATGTAATTGAAGAATTAAGATCATATCTATAGGTACTTATATATATATAAAACTCAAAGGTGACTGATATAGTGATCTATCAACGCACAGCCCAAACCACTGGACGTATCGGGCTGAAATTTGGCATGCAGGTAGATGTTAGGACGTAGGCATCCGCTAAGAAAGGATTTCGCGAAATTCTTGCGGGAACGGGGGAAAACGGGGATGCACGTACAAAGTCGTGGGCGGAAATCTAGTATGTTATAAAGCTGAAGAAGAGATCTCAGGACCTATGAGTCATTTTGAAAATTATTATTAGTTAGTCCATTTATCGGGGAAAGCTATAGGCTATATAACATCGCGGTAAGTCCCTTAGGAGTGGAGAAATGCGGGTAAAACAGTGGGGCACAGCTAGTTGGAGATAACATCCGCGTAAGTAAATTATGGAATTAATTTAGAGAAAGATCGTCTATATTGAATATGAATAAGACTATTTTAATTACGTTTACAAACTCGGATATTATTTCTACCTCAATACGCTCCAATTATTTTGTAATAATAAACACGGAATAAACAATAACAAATAATTAAAACTCCCTGAAATAATTTGTGGAAATTAATAATTTTAGAAGATTTCATAAGTGGGCGTCGAGTATGCTTCTATAAAAATTAGGTCATGTCCACACCCTTGCAAAAGATCAACGTTATAATGACACCGTATTTACAGTCGTCTTTTTTACGGAGTCCAGTTACCAGTTTTATAGCAGTATTATTTCCAGTGTGGGAAAGTGATGGCGCTAGATGACCTATATAGCGCTGTCCTTTTCCCACACTGGATACAGCTAAAATATCATGGTACAGGGGCAGAGTTCTTATTACATCTCTAATACCTTTTGAGGAAACATCATATTCATGACTGTTTCGAAAGCAAATAAGCGTAGTAATGCTTTACTCGAAGCATTTTTGGGTTTTTAATTTTTTATAGTATAAAAATGTGTGTTTCTGAATGTAAATGCATTAAGAATACGAATATCATAAAATATGTGAGAGGTATGTTTATTAATTTATTTTTAGATCCTTTCATATATAATGTTATAGTTCGATAAAGTCTTCAAGAAGGCCATAATATTCTATTCTTTCTATAAATACTGATACCTACATAATATTTTGAAGTAGAGGATATATATCTCGGAAATGACCGCTGCGTGACATCCTCAAGCGTAAGTACGTGACGGACGGAAGAAACTATATATTCTTTTATTAACACGTTTATTTCCCGAGAAAAATGTGTACATTAACTCTGATTTAGCCCACTACTCTCTTGTCTCAAGTGAAACCGCGGGTTATCCAATTTGAGGGCACATTTATTTGGGTTGCCCTATCGATCTTCGTGATACCCGCAATAAAAATAAATTGAACATATTATATAGCGGTGACCGTTATATTGTATTTATTACTAGCTGTGCCCCGCGATTTCACCCGCATTGCTCCGCTCCTGTTGGTCTTAGCGTGATGATATATCTATAGCCTTCCTCGATAAATGGGCTATCTAACACCGAAATAATTTTTCAAATCGGACCAGTAGTTCCTGAGATTAGCGCGTTCAAACAAACAAACTCTTCAGCTTTATAATATTAGTATAGATATTATTAGCACGGTGTTTTGAGAATTAAGACGTGTGTGTGTGAGGGAGTGTTGTATGAACTTGTAGATCTAAAGTGTACTCGGTTGCAGGGATACGTTTTAGGCTGCTGCCCCTATGACAGTGATAACTGGTCTGTTAGCTCTATTGTCATTGGAAGATGTTATAGAAGAGCCTATACACATATTACACATATTACATAAAGCCGGTAAAGCACCTGATGCATAATTATATACACCCTTGCAGCTGCTGCTTTTCTTCCTCTGCTATAAAAAATCATCAACATCCAAAGGGTTACTATGTACTACGTACTAGAGAGGGCATCGCTACTACACTATTTGTAACACGAGTTAGAGCCAAGCGTCTCAAACATCGCATATACATAATATATCTATAACTAACTAGCCGCCCCACGCGCACCCCGCACCGCGCCGCGCTTGTCGCACAGATTTTGTTCGTGGTGTCCTCTCTATACGTAGTAATAATAGGTACCTCAATGTACATAATGTGTACATATTCGCATATTTTACAAGCTACCGTTTACAGGGTTTAATTTAGTGATTAAGTAAGATTAGCGTGTTAAAAATTTTAAAGTTTATATCAATGAAAGTGAAAATTACTTTACCCCACCCACAGTAATCCAAACGGGTAGCTATAATTATAAATTAAACATTTTATAATGAAAAAATACATCATGATACCACGCAATATGAATTATTAATGTCTTACTCATCAAGTTAATTTAGGCCATAAAATTCAATTCCATTGAAAATGTACTAGAATTGAAAAAAATTGTATAATAATCTTAAAAACTATGGACTATACCTATTATGTAAATAGTTTGGAAATCCAAAAGTGCACGCCTCATAATTTTCTTTTAATAATTATTTATTAATTATTATTTTTGTTTATTTAATAACAATTAAACCACATCGAATCAGACCCTGAAAAATGAAAGGGTTTTATTCCTGAGCATACTCAAGCGTAAGAGAAAAAAAAAGACTCGATTAGTAAAGTATTTCGGTCGCTATCGTGTTAACAAGAAAATCCTCCGCACATACAGACACACGGACGTCCAAGACAGAACTTTTTTAAACTGTTTTTTAACTAGTTTAAATAACAAAAATGACATCAAAAATATCATGAATGTTAAAAATAGTGTTTTTTCTTAATATGTGCGTGTATGTATTATCTTACAAGTGCAATGTATGATACATAAAGACATTTTAAGTTTGTTTTGTTTTGCGCGAAGTGACAGTAGTATAACCCACCTCAACGCTTCGCTTGCGTGCAAAACAATAATTATTATAAAATACAGGTACTCAAATATGGGCAGAGTGAACAACATTTGAAACAATAAAAAACATTAAAGTTAAAATTCCCGTAATATTTCTTAACCCAAGGGAATGAGAAGTTTTTCAATATCTCAATGTTCCATTTAGACTTGTAACAATTTACTTAATATTAAATAACTTGGCAAAGTTATGTGAATAGTTTATGAGATAAATGAATAATTAAATTGGTTTTATTCATGAATGTCCAGTTTCGCATGTGACGCTTTGTCCGAGGAGATAAACTGGTTTCGTAAATAATTATAGTGCGTTTCAAATCGTTTCAAAAAAATTTCAAATTCATGTAAATTAAAGTTCTTCATTTGTAATTAATTAAACATGCTGTCGTGTCCTACCTAATAAAATATTGTTATATATTAAATAAACTAAAAACATTTTTAAGCAACGTACTTACCATACATTTTAATAAATAATCAATTCTACCTCATCACTACATAGTATAAAACAAAGTCGCTTTCTCTGTCCCTCTGTCCCTATGTATGCTTAAATCTTTAAAACTACGCAACGGATTTTGATGCGGTTTGATTAATAGATAGAGTGATTCAAGAGGAAGGTTTAAGTATATAATTTATTATGTTTTAGACAAAGCGGGCGAAGCCGCGGGCGGAAAGCTAGTAATAAACTATATTATAAGTTCATTACTTGCAAATAAGATTTTTTCTCCAATAATTCTTACAATGTTCTGACGAACAATCTAAAAGAACGCAGAACAGTCACACAATCATATTATACACCGTAGAAAGCATTCTGAAGTTAGTTCACAAATATACGGGTTGAATGGGTTGAGATTTTTCTTAGTTCCAAGAACTTTATTAGCTCTAAGCTTTTGTTGTTTGAAACCTCTGGAACTCTTCAATGTGACTTTTTGTCTTTTGATAAAAGCAGAATTAATACTGTAAAAGTAATTATGAAATGTTTACATTTTCTTTGACATTAAATTGAAATTTAACTGAGTATGTGTATGAGTACCATATTTTTAGTATTGTATTTTTTTTAATATCCATTTAAATTTTATTTGAAAAAAATTATAGGCTTATATAGTTTTGGAAGACCTGTGTTTGTATTCAATGTCATATTTTTACATGTTTCTAGCAACACAAGGAACTCAAGACTAAATAAATAAAATAATATTGAGTGTTTAAATCCACATATTATGAATACTACATTGTTTACTCATATTATATCTTTATATTATATGTACATATACGAGTATATATACAATTCTAAGTTCTCTGTAAATAATATTTTTTCTCCTATTCGGTTGAAAATGTATATGTGTATATATTAATGATTTCTTCAAAAAATACATTTTAAAATACAGTAGGTACCTCGTAAGTAGAGTAACATCTGCCAGGTCATAAAATCTGCTATTAATAATATATTTTCACTTTTTTAAGCCGAAAATCGTACAAGGCTTGACTCTGCACCCAGGCTTGATCCTGCGAAAAGTAAAAGCACTTACGAAGATTTTCCTCAACGATTATACCTCCATTTATAATATATTCAAGACGTTAATTCCTTATCCGAAGTATGAATGTTTAATGCACAAATGGAAAGAGTAGGTTGCGATCAAACAGATATAAAAAGCTTAACACTCTTAATTGCATTTTTTTGAGAATTGTTTTTGGGTAAATCTTTTAGTGTTAACTGGTGTTAATACAATTATCTTCTTCTTAATCGTCGTTCTTTTTTCTTCGCTTTTATACGTTTCTAAAGATATATTGGACCGCGTTTTTGAGATGGCGTGCACATACAGTTCATGTCTAATATTGTTTTTCTGCAATAACAAAAAATATAAGTAACAAGCTCGCCCGCTGTTTCAGTCGAGTAGTACCCGAATAAAAAGTATAGTATATAATATAACTGTAAATCTAGGCTAGATCTGTACAAATTTCTTACAGTGGGCTGTTTTGTGTGATAGAGTAAAACACATATATTCTTATGGTCACTACCTTTAACAGTCTAACAAGAATATTTTCAATAATTTGGACATAAAATGTGTTAAAAACAATATACAATATGCGTATGTATAACATTACAACAAGGATAACCACAAACCCCACAAATGTACATAACAATTAACCGTACCCCAAAAGGAACCACAGTATAATTATAATCCCGTCTCATTCATTCATACATTGAATAGAACAACACCACACTATTTTGTAACCTTTTTTTCGACTCCCTGCATTCATACATACATACATGTTTACAAAAGCCGCGGTTTTCCGTACCCAAGTTTTTAATTATTACGCCTGTGTCTGCGATATTACAGAGTTTGTTTTGCAAACTATAAATTTTATTTTTGTTCCCAACGTTGCAAAGATGCTACGGAATTTTATCTCGCGGAATATTGTTGTTTTCTCAGCGAATATTTCTTGAGAAATGTGATCCGATGCTATGGGATCAATAAGCGGAAATTAACGCTTAGTTTGATATAAAAAATTTGTAGAGTAATTGATGTTTTAAACATAATTTTGTTGGATCAGATATCGTTAGACATATAGGTAGCGGAACCTCGTTAAATATGGTTTCCCGTATTAAATTATCTTGTAATATACTTTGTTAAAATCATTATTAATTATTATATTCTACATGAAACGCTATGCTAAATTTCATCCAAACCCTTATATCACACGCATATATTATACTAGTTGCGCTTAACGCGTGTAGCCCCGCTCCTGTTGGTCTTAGCGTAATGATAATATATTATTATATCTATGGGCTTTCTAACACCGATTTTTGCACGCCTCATAAGCGAAGCGTTGAGGTGGGTACTACTGTCAC
>CAJQZN010016249.1:0-13069 GCA_907164685.1 Colias eurytheme | reverse complement strand
TTCGATAATTCTTTTTTTATTATATTCCTTGAAGTACGAGGATGGTTCTTATGTAGAGAAAACGTAAATATTATCTACCACGGGCGAAGCCGGGGCGGACCGCTAGTTTCACATAATAATGAATCACCGTTTTGGCCATATTAAGGGCCAGTTTCGAAAAGCCTTTTCAATAAAGTCTTGTGATTTTATCATTCACGTTCTATGACTCTATTCAAACAAACAAAGAAATAAGAAACGATATCAAATACAAATAGCACTTATTCGATATATCCGGATCTGTTCGAAGACTTTTATACGGATAATATAAAAAGAACAACACAATTTAACTAATCTTATCCCAAGACTTAAAAACAATTAGGTAAGTCTTTGAATTTCATTTCAACTTAAAAGACGTACCTATAGTAATGTTTGCTTAAACTTAAGATTTAAGCGCAGAAATATCATTTATACATAATTGTTTTTGATGTATTTATTTATTGTAACAAGAATTCTTGTAATCCCTTCTCGTAGGTGGAATCTGGCTTCGAGGCAAAGAAAATTAGCTCTTATAAAATAGTACGTAGGAAGCGAAGCGGGGGATTTTGTAAATCGAAGTTATAAGGCATGCTTACACTAACGAATTAAATCTTTTTATTTAATCAGAAAAAATAAAACCAATAAAATCACTTTGCAGCCCTTTTAATATCTCAAGAGAACCAAGAGGAAGATTCTAAAGCAGTTCTTTTACTTATAAAACAAGAAGTGAAGAGCGTACAAAATAGTCGGACGTCTGCAACTGCATTAATTAATATAACCTTTTAGTGCAAACTCTGAATATATATTTCGTTGAAAATCAGGGTACCTAATATGACAGTAATTTAGCTAATTATTCATATTCATAAAGCAATGTTTTCCTTTGACTCGTGGTAAGACGGCATTATGAACCACACGTTGTACATCACTTTGTCCTTTGACAACAAAGTAATGGGTGGTGCATTTATGTTCATTAAGAGCGGGGGCACACGATGCGTTGCGGCGCCGTACCGCAAAGATTTCACCGTGTCAGTGGGCACACGAGCGGTGCGGCGCCGTAACGTTTTTATGTCGCAGCGGCGTCGTAGCAGCGTTGCACAGCGTGTCCTTCCTTGTGATGCAAAACAACTGAGCGGTGCCGCTCCGACGCGACGTCGCACCGCATTCACCCCTCCCCGCCTCGTCTTGGTGGTTACAAGTCCGGTGCGGCGCCGGAGCGCATCGTGTGACATGCCACAGATATTTCTATGTAAGACGACGCAGCGACACCGCTCCGGCGCCGCACCGCCGCGGCCGCCGCAACGCATCGTGTGCCCCCGCCCTAAATTAAAGTGCTATACTAGTTGTATTATACTACCTCAACAGAAATATCGAAAATCGTTAGCGTTTACAAAACACGTACATTTCCTAAAAATTGTACTTCAACATGATCCAATGAATTCTTCACAATTCAGAGAATAACAACTTGTAACAGATAAATTTAACGAGAATCAAAACATTGAACGTTAATATTACACAGTAGATATTTAAAAAGGATTTCATATTCCCGTTCCATTTATTCCAAAAGAAAGTTTCATGAAATAAATATGCAATTTGAACTATCCGTAACTTTAATAGTGACACGTTTTATGAACTCTTTTATTTACCAACAAGGCAAGGGAATATTAAAAACGAACGACAGCGTAACTAATGCTTATTACAAGTTTAAATGTCAAAGTTCTGCTTTCACATACATGATATTATAAATGAGATTCACATCGGAGCAATTCGAGCAAATAATAATGTGACTCTACCTTTTAATGGTGAAGAAAAACAAGATTCCGACGGCTAAGAGATTATATTAAATTATCAAGAAAATGTTTACGCCCTCTCGCCGAACGAATTACCGCCCATGCTTTTCAAGAGAAAAAATATATTTACAATAAAGAGTAGGAAATACCAATTAACCTATTTTTAGATATATAAGTACAATGAAAAAGGATTTAAATAAATGAAAGTTTCCTCATAGCATCTAAGGTATGGGACGGGCCGCCTGAATGACACAATGTTTTTTTTTAAACGCTAAAACTATTCCCAAATGCCGCACCAATGAGACGAAGCTTATCACTCTTAATCAATTCCAATAATTTATTGGTAAATTGCAAATACAAATTTAATTGTGACGATTCACTGAAGTTATGTAAATAATAGTTATAGTTGCTAAAATTTATTTTCATAATTAAATATACTTTATTATCTACGTTATATCTGCTTAAGATTTAAATATAAACATTTTATAACATTGCAAAAACGGAAAAGGAATCTTTCTAATAACCGCTAGAACTAAGAATCCACCTCTAGTCTCAGTACCGAATCAACAAGTGATAAACAATCTTACTAGAAAGTTGCATTGTATCCTAAATCATAAAAGGTAAGTTCAGAAAAAGTCCGGCCGAATTTTTTTACAATTCTAAGATTAAATAATTTAAGTTTTGATATTGATTGCACCAATTGCAATGTATAATTAGTTAAATAAATCGAAACAATTTAAATAAAATTTTACGTGACAGCTAAAATAAGCATTAATCAATAATTAGAAGGCCATCGGTCTTTGCATTAATAGGCGGAAATCAGAACCGGAAATAAAATTTAAAAAATGTAAAAAAATACATCAATATTAAAATATCACAACATCGAAGGTGCATAAAAAAGGAATATTACATACATAATTCAAGTGGCAATAGTGATCAATGGCCGATATAAAGTGCGGACGGGAGCGGTCAGAGCGTGTTTATCGCATGTTAGCGCCGGGCCGACTGCACGCTCGGATCCAGACAGCCAGCCTGAGCCTTCTGAACTTCAGCTTGCATTCAGTCGCAGCGACCTTACGGTCACGTCACTAGGGCTCACTATCAACTACGACTCGTATTAGTGCGACGCCTTTGTCAATCCCGTGGCCGAAATTATGTTTTCAATTAAAATGTAACCAAAATGAACAATACTTTATCGGGCGCAGAATAATTTAGGTTTGTTCATTATCAAACTATTGATTTGTATGTGAAATACTTTGAACCTATTATTACGCTACGGTTTAATACTATAGAGTTCAGCACAGTAATAAGTAATATTACTTAAAATATTAATTCTGAATTAATTTTAGTGTTAAATATTATTATTTTTTCAGTCGTCTTTAAACTTATACGTTACAAAGACATCGAAGCCTAAGAAAATATCATATCCCATTTTCATCTCTCAGAGAACTTGTAAAGCTTACCCTCGGTGGGCATCTCGTTCTGATAGTTTAATCTCAAAAGAAATCGAATTTTACTCAGATTTCTTCATTTCTAAAACATTATAAAATCTTAAAACCTTCTAACCATACTTTACGTAAAATAAACAATGACAAATGAAAAACACAACAAATTACGAATTTAATACTGGAATTAGATGAGAATAATGTCATTTACAATATAAACACCACAAATTCTATGGCTCTTGTTAATAATTATATCGACTTAACACCTCTATATTGCTTGGTGGAGTTGCTGCATGTTGCGGAAAATGACAATTTCTAAGAAGCGATGCGCCAATTAGCGGCGCTTTGAGTTAGATTTATCAGAAGACATAATATTATTACTACATAGTTACACGATTCATAGAAGTATATATTTTACACCTAATGACGTATCGATTGCAGTTAATTAGAACTGAAATCACGTCCTCTCTTCGGAGATCCATAGTTTCATGGAATGGCTGTAATTATATAATGCTAACTTTGAAATAGCATAGCGTGTAGGAAGCGGTATAAAATCGAATGCTAAAGTCGCTCAAACATCAAAAAATGTTATAGACGGTACTTTTCATTAAACTATTCCCGTCCTCAACGTCCCACAGAAAATCGATATTAAAAACTTATTTCCTGTTTTCTGACGCAAGTCGCAACGCAAAAAATGTAATTTTACTAAAGGTAAATAAGAAACGGGAAGTGCTCAAAACAAAAAGTAAACCGAGCAAAAGATGGCAGCTGAATTATATTTTAAACTTCAATCTAAAACTTTCATCATTCTTTTTACATTAATTTAGTTTGTGTACTAGATAACTAACCATAGATACAGGTACCTATGCTTGATTGACAAGTAATTTTTAAGGTTCACAAGTCTTCTTTACATCCGTTTCTCTTAATTAGAAATGTTTTAGTATAATCTCTCTTATTGAGGAACTTTCCAATTAATACGCCGTTAAGTAGTTCGCCTTGAGCTTTCATGGGTACGCTCCATATCATTATAAGATATGGAGAACTATGTCGTGAATAATTTAAAAAGTATTATTTTTTTTAAAGAATGCAATGCGCTTTATGAATAAAACACCTATCCAAAAAGCTTTGTTTGGAAAACCGTAACAATTACTAGCTCCGCACGAAATTAAAGCAGGTTGCTAGAATATCACTAAAGGTAAACCTAAAAAACTGTTATTTTGGTTTTACTATAAGAAAAAACGATATATGGTGTGGCGGGCTTTGTAAACCCAACCGTTTGGTCAACACCCAGTGACAAAGCGGTCACCCGTTTTATTTACCATCGAGTTGTTTTGCATTTTTTTGGTTTCCCTATTCAAATACACAGAGCTCATATGATTTCGGTCCTGTCTGTCTGTCTGGATTCCGGACCGATGTGGAAGAGTATTCACTCGAATGGGCTATTGCAAAATTGGAAAGAGGTTTCTATTCTGCGACGGTATAACGATGATAAATTGCAAATAACCATGAAGCACATGTAAGGATAGTATTAAAGTAATTTTATGCATTTCATTTCATGCCAATATGATAATTTATATCGAGTAGATCTCTGCTAGCGGATATTCCGTTACATTGTTATGCGCTGTTCGAGTATAGCACAACAGAAATAACCCTGGTATACGATGAAATTGGAACTTATTTTGGTCTGAATATTCATCCCTTATATCGAATTATTCCATTCCATGTTCACAGTGCCCTTTGACATTTCTATGTTATTAGTTTGTAGACCTTATATTATAGCTAAGGACACCTACGTAGGTTACATACAAGATAATTAATATCTGCTTTTATATATGAAACAATATTAAAAAATAAGATTTTCTCTAATGCAATTTTAACTTCGATATACAACTACATAACTAGAATAAACTGTTATTCGTGGATTAACTCGTAACCGATGTACCCTGTCGCTACTCGCTAAACTTAATCGCTCATCTATGGGCGCTTATAAACTGTTGCGTGGGGTTTAAACTATTGTCATTATGTCATTTCATTGTCTTTACGGTAATATATATATTTAAACGGAATTTTATATGCGAATTGACATGGTTGTCTTTGATATTAAGATTTAAATTGATATTACGAAAAAAAAAATAAACTATAGTTTAATTTACAATTGAAATTACAGGCCTTAGTATTTTATTTGACGGGATTTTTTATACAATTAGAAATTAAAGACTTGTTTGCGGATTTTAAACGTGATTTATTGTTCATTATAATTCTTAACCCGACGCGGACGTTTCGAACACAACAACGAGTATGGTCACAGAGATACTGACCTATTCATGCAATTCGATTCTATTATTTACCATGGAGTTTAATACTACTTTTAAATCCGTTAAAAATCTTGTTTTCTTAATACATTTGTATTTGTATATTTTCTCATCTTCTATGTCGGAATCCCAAATGGGATTTATAAGCTTAGACTTACGCTAACGCTACATGCATGCAAAATTAATATCCGTCAAGGGTGACTTGCGATTGAAAATTTCAAATCATACGACTTCCAGACTTCCAGTCATACGTAAAATGAAAAATCTATCATTATCCAACGAAAACCTCATTTCTTGTCAATTATCGAGTCAAACATGATTCGCTTCTGACATATTCATAAGTCCGTTCCACCGTATCGTATAAAACGTTACAAAACGTTTATTTTTCGATCAATACCATAAACGTGTCGTAGCACGTCCCGATGTACAACAACAATGGCATTAGGGGCGAATAATGGATGAAAAGGTGAGCCTGTAAAGTTTTCGTAAAGAAACGCAAAAGGAATGAAACACAAAGGGACTCACCACGTGCGCGTATCTATCGCGGAATATGTACAGGTTGTCGCCTCTCAGAGTCTCCATGTTGTGGTTCATCATGGCCGTGAGAATGTCGACTAGGTTCTGCAGCAGCTGCCGGCTCCACTGCCCACTGTCCTCGGCCAGGCTCACTAGCACTTCGCCCACGTGTGGGGATATCTAAGAGAACATTTTTAAATGTACATAATTTGATTTACGCCCGCAGCTGCGGCCGCGTTTTCAAAGAAAACCGTTTCTGTGGGATTTCTAGGATAAAAAGAAGCCTTTTTTTACGTGAGGAAATTCTCAGGAATACCGACTGCTTCGGGGGCAGCAGTACGGTTATGTTAGACTCCTACTGAGTAAAACCTCACGGTGGCCTACTTCCGCGCAAGTAAAGTGGGGATCCCGGGATCTCCGGTGGGAACGCTCACGGTACCCAGGATAAAAAGAAGCCTATGTCTTATTCTGGATCTTCAGTAACCAACATACCAAATTTCATTGGAATCGGTTCAGTAGTATTTGCGTGAAGGAGTAAAAATTATCCATCCATCTTCAAAAACTTTCGCATTTATAATTCAGGATTTTCTCGGCATAAACTCAGACCTTTATATTCTCGGTAAGGATGCTGAAATTAAGACGCTTATTCGTTTCTGCATAAACATCTTTTATGTGACTTCTACTCCTGTTCATAACAAATTTCATCTTCACATAAATGAAGAAATGACAGCGCTATTCATTACGACTCTCGGAAATAAAGACAAAACAGATTCCTCTTTATTAAGATCTAGAGTCTTGTTAATATATGAGCTACTAGATTTCGCCCGCGACTTCTTTCGAATAGTAACAAGATTTATGAGTACAGGTAAGGATGATGAATGAGTTTCAATGCATGTAATGCTTGGAAATTCGACATAGAATAATCAAGAAGGGACATAACCACAGACACACTATAACATTAGTTGCAATATAGTGTAAAGGAGTCAGTTTTCATTTTAACAAGCTGCACCTAGACGTAGCCATAATTCATAATATATCCATCACACATCGCAACGTTTGCCATAGCAACATCATATAAATTGCGTACACGTCGGATATTCGCAACCACAATAACTTACCCTATCAAAGGCTTCGGCGGACTCTTGCAAAGAAGCGAGCACGTGAAGGATGACATCCGCAACCGTCTGCCGAAGCGGCACCGGATTGTTAATGGCCGTGAATAGATTCGCGATGTTATCAACCGATACTTCGATCAATATATCGAACAGCTCGTTCTCCTGTGGACAAATACTTAACAATAGAACCTAGAGAAAAGAAATAGAAAAGTATAAAATCTTGGAAACCTATTAAATGCGAAAAATACTTTAACTTGCGTCTTTCACTTTACCGCAGCGACCTCTTTGATCGCTAGCTAAATACGTATTTTTACAGAAATACATACAATTGTGATATTTTCAACTTACACAGTTATAATAAAATATACCCGTGTATTTCTAATACACGTGTAACACGGTTGTGATAACGGGAAAAAATATATGGGTAAAATTGAATCAGCTTTTCAGAATGCACTAGTCTAAAATCCTTTCAAAGGAAAAGGGTGTATAATGCTTTATTATAAAATTCCTCGAAGTATCGACGCGTAGAAAAAGAAAAAATTTTAAATTCCAATGCTACAGTATCGTACAAAATATGCGACCTGAACCGAATAGCTTGAAAATGCTAACATAGGGTAAATATTTTAAAACTTCTCTTTATCGGTAGCTTTTATCAAAAATAGGTGAAAGAACTGTATGAGTACTAAAATAATTATAATTTATAAAGCTATTTGAGTTTATAGTGCGCTATTTACTTTTACATATATAACTTTCAAGATTCTTCCTCAAAAGGTCCTCGTTTGATGAATCGAAGTTTACGATCGCCAATTTAAAGGTACAGTGACTGAAGACGGACAGACGGACTACTCGGCGCCTTGACTATTTCATATCGACACAATACCACCTATCCTTTAGAAATACTTTAAAATGCTTCGCTACTGCATTTTGTCCGATTGGGAGCACCGGAAATCCAATATTACAATTCTATCCATCCTGAATACTGCTAAAGGTTGTACAGGCCAGTCTAAATACATTATTTCTCATCTGATGTGAAGCCTATGTCGTATTTCGTGTAGCAGAGCTACGCCTGTATTTTTGCTTAGCTTTTGAAAAATGCATTTAAAAAACCGATAGTTTCATCTGATTTTTTTAGACTTGATTTAGTTCTAGTTATCTAAAAACACAGAATCTCTTCTACAACTGTAATTACAAAAAAAATAATATTTATTCTGCTTGGTAACAAAAATGATGTGTTGCCATGTAAACTTTATAAAAGTAAGAAAATAAATACTATCATTATTAATATTGCACATAAAACATATATCTCTCGCTATTAGTATGGGTTAATTTTCTCTGTCCTATGAATTTTAATAAGTTTTTAAATGGCGTACAACGTGCGACGTTAATGATGAGGACGATAATTGAAATAACCAATTATGGAGGTAGATTTATACAGCTACAGAGCGATAAACAGCGAAAATATTCTAAAGATGCATCTACTTTCAATAATTAACATGAATAAACATCGAAAACTCAATTTGAAACATCCGGAATTCACCTTTAGGTTTAGTGAAAGGCTGGATCGTGGCCTAATTATTTATAGCCCAGTGAAATTAGGTAAAAAAAGGGGTCAACCTCGGAATGAAAGATAATAAGCTGGAAATTGGTAAAAACCTTTGTTTTGTTACCCTAAATATTGTCTCAAAAGTCACAAATGCTATCGTGTCCGCGTCTTAAGATATTGAAGGTCAAAGGTCACAAAAAATGATTTTTCGCGAATATCTCGGTTCCTATTGCTTAAATGATATTTTCACCTATTATGAAAGTTGGAGAGTATAAAATTCTCTACAAATTTTGTCTAAACTTTTTTTTTATACGATCAACCGTTTTTGCGGTAGAGCGCGAAGAGTGCGCAGCGTACAGTCATATATGAGCTAATGCAGGGTCAAGCGTGAGTTACGGTTATAATTAAAAAAATTATAATTATTAAGCAATGCCCATTATTTCTGTACTTATTCTTAATTATTATATTTAATTATTCAACTATAGTATATTATTAATTCTGGATTATCTATTTTAGTTATATTTTAAAATAAAAAGACAGTAAGGAAATATATATTAGATATATCTTTATTTTTCACTAGCGGGCCGCCCCGGCTTCGCCCGTGGTACATATTTCGCAATAAAAAGTAGCCTATGTCCTTTCTCGGGTATCAAAATATCTCCATACCAAATTTCATGTAAATTGGTTCAGTAGTTTAGGCGTGATTGAGTAACAGACAGACAGACAGAGTTACTTTCGCATTTATAATATTATGAGATTGATATGTTGACGGGCTGCTACACTTGTTGGTGGAAGTGTTGACAATTGTACAGGTTTATTTAGTTTTGTTAATTTGATGAATTGCGTGTAGCGGAAATAATCAAGGTTGTCCTCAGATTCTGGAGCATTATATAATGCCAAAAAGATGCGCACTCCATTTTAAAATAAAGTTTGTACGGGGCAGTTTTCTTGTTGAAATACTTCCACCAGTTTATCCAAATTGGTAATTTTCTCCAATGCTCTAGTAACACTTTTTTTTCTTTTTTTAAATCGGCTATAAATAGAAATGATCATAGGGTAGGGACAAGTATTTCCAGTTATATAAGTATTTAAAAATTTACACGTTTTAAAGGAAACATATATAATGTCGTTTTATTTTAAAATATAACTAAAATAGATAATCCAGAATTAATAATATACTATAATTGAATAATTGCTTAATAATTATAATTTTTTTGTCAACAATTGACTTTATACAACGTACTGATAACCGTAACTCACGCTTGACCCTGCATTAGCTCATATATGACTGTACGCTGCGCACTCTTCGCGCTCTACTTCAAAAACGGTTGATCGTATAAAAAAAAAGTTTAGACAAAAGTTGTAGAGAATTTTATACTCTACAACTTTTATAATAGGTGAAAATATCATTTAAGCAATAGGAACCGAGATATTCGCGAAAAATCGTTTTTTGTGACCTTTGACCTTCAATATCTTAAGACGCGGACACGATAGCATTTGTGACTTTTGAGACAATATTTAGGGTACCAAAACAAAGGTTTTTACCAATTTCCAGCTTATTATCTTTCATTCCGAGGTGAAACCCCTAATATGACTGGGCTATTATGGGTAATCATATTATGAAAGGGTGGAGTGAGACAGAAGGCCTAGAGGTCTATACGGGAATTTCACTTGCAAACTGCAAATGAAAATGAATCTAATTATAGATTGAACGGCTTGATAAACAGTTTACTTAAAGCACCGTTTCTTTTTCTACTTGTAATTCTATTTTTATTTCGATTTTTATTTCTATTTCACAAACTCTCGGCAGTTTTGCATAACTTTGTTTATAGTCTCCGAACATGGATAAAATTATCCAAAAAGTTGCAAGATTAGCTTGTTTCAATAGAGTAATTTATAAATGTTAACTGTAAATAAAGGAGCTTACCAACCCCTTACCTTGATACCTTAGCAACAAATAATTTCAACATCAAACGAGGTGTACATAAATTAATCCACCCTGTATAATAAGTCTATTATCATAAGTGTATCCGCGCTTGTACTATCAAGTGGGATTCGCTTAGAAGTTTATTTCGAGACAAGGATCGATATCCGATATCAACTATACAACAGGTGTTGAGAACTTATGCGTCGTAGTTGATGTTTTGAGTGTTCTGCTAGATATTTGAATAAAAATATTAGGAGAAAATCTGTTAGAACACGCATCGTTTAAAACTTTACAGCCTGCTAACTACCAACTAAAAGTTGTTCGTATAATGAGCTATTCGAAGATTGTTTATAATATCTTTATGCAGATTTTCACGTTATCTATATTCGTAAAAAAATTAAGAAAAGTGTTGTCTAGACAAAAAATTGTTTAACAGGAGCACTCTATTTACCTACAAATAATTTAAATCTATTAAAATCCAACGCTTGTAATTGCGATGCAATAGTTTTCCAACTAACATGGTCGTCGAACATCGCGCGATCGAATAATTAATTTTCTATTGTGTTCTGCACACGAGTTTACCGTCCATAGATAACTAAGACAGGATCTCCTAACGCAATTAATAACATAAAGGATTTATCCAACAACTAGACAAACGTCCGGTGCACGTCGAATTGAAAAGGAACAGAAAATTCGTAGTAAAACTATAACAGCACAGCAAAAATCGCTAGCGTAAACGAAAAGCTGACATTTTAAACACTTCTTTTACAATTCACATAATATTGTAACGCATATATGTAAACTTTGAAAACTTGTAGACATTCACAAGAGCTAGAATCTAATTGAGTTGAATCGTGAACTATGATAACCATGAAACTTCACTGACAATACCGTCGACATATGAACAGATGTAATGCGGTATAGACAGTTCTACGTTGGATTGAGTTTAATTGTCTATGAATGGCTTCTTTATTTCAGCCCCGTCTCTTGGTTTGGACTGACCTGGCTCTGGTTCTCCGAAAGTTCATCCATTTATTTTTACCCTATCAACTACTAGGCTTTACCCATTTCTATCACAAATTACTATACCGGATACCCAATATCAAAAGCAAATTCTGACATCGCTTCAACGAAGCAAATTCAAATACAAATTATAATTAAATTTGGCCAGAATGTAGTTACAATGCAGGTTTGGTATTTCATACGAATGTTACATTCCGCCCCGTTTGGGCGATCAAATATTTGAAATTGAACATTGATTAATTAGCACTAATCATAAATAAATTGTTCAAATCATTACATACATAAATTAGCGAAATAACTTCACCAATTATTATCATTTCGGCAATATTTGTTAAAATTTACTTTTAAGCGCTTTGAAACTGAAAAAAATTTGCCGCACGGCCTACGAGGAAAGAGCTTTAATTTGTCAACTAAAACCCAACTATGTTCTTCCGTTGCGCTACCAACTGCTTTAGACGGGACTGCAACACGCATTTCTAAGGCGCGGGACAAACACAAGCGGCGCGGCGTGCATCGGGCGCACTGCCGGCGTTCATCGGGCGCGCTATTTGCTATTTCCAAAGTTCTTTCATACAAAATGTAGAAGAAGGACGTGGTGCAAAACAGGTTGAAGAGGTGCGCTTATGGCACGCCCGCGCCCGCGCCGATTGTGTTTGACCCGCGCCCGCGCCGATTGTGTTTGACCCGCGCCTAACTCCTCCCTTTCACTCACCTCCAGCGCCTTAATGAAGCATATGATCCAGCTGCCCAGCGAGGGCGTGCCGTGCCACTCAGCCAGCCAGCGGTACAGGCACGACAGCGCGGACCGCAGGCCAGCGCCCGCCGGCCCGCTCTCCTGCTGCACGAGCCACCGGGCAGAGGACAGACCAGCTTCCGCCTCCGACTCGTCGATCACTATTAATACTACGGACGTTGCTGGGCACGCGTCCGATTCTGTTTGGACAATGAAAGTAGATTTTTACAATGGAAATTAAAAGGACAATGAAAATTTTGTATATTTAACTATTCTCACAATGCAATGTTACACACACAATTTTGATATTATTTATTTTTCTTTAAAAAATTTGATATTTACTTCAAATATATAATTCAATAAACTTTTCTAAATAAGCTTTATATTTTTTTTTTTTTAATTTGGAAGAGTTCATTTAACTTACAAAATCCAGCTTATAACTCAGAAATGTTATAGTGAAATTGTAACATTTACTAAGCTGTAAGCTGTAGCTGAAAGCGTAGTTTGTATAGTGGGGAACAGCTTTTAGTAGGTTAGGATTAGTTAGTTAGGTACGTAAGGATTACCAATAATAATTCAAATAACCAAACCTCACATCTAATGCACTACAAAATAATTTGGAAAATCCAAAAGTGCACGCCTCATAATTTTTT
>CAJQZN010016248.1:0-11836 GCA_907164685.1 Colias eurytheme | reverse complement strand
GAGTCCCGCCTCGTGATCGAATTTTTTCTATTCTTTATAAATTTATACTTAGTATGATTTTTCCTTTTTCCCAGCTATTAATTTGGCTTATCAAGTGAATAGGATAGGAGTCTAGTATATTTAAGATTTTCTGAGAGCGCTTTTAGGCCAAATATTTTCTCAATAGTTTAACATTAATGCGGTCTACATAATAGGTATTAGTAATGACGATAAGCCGATTTTATATATTTGGTATGGTTTGTTGAACCTTATTACCTTTAAAAAATAATAGAATAATAATGCAGTACTTAGGTACAAAAAATATTGATATTTATGCTCCATTTAATTTTTATATCTATATAGGTACTAATATTATAAAGCTGAAGCAGGGCACAGTTAGTTTATACCTACATATGAAAACTAGCATTCAACTCGTGGCTTTGTTCGCGTACAATCTTTGTTGTCTTCAAAATTACCTAAAGTAATCTACTTTATGCCTCATTTTTGAAAAAGCTTTCGTGACCTTGAATCCATCTTTGTTTTAATAAAGTAGCTGTGAAAAGTTCATAAAAACATTGAGATTTAATTAAAATGTTTGTATTGCTACATCTACGGAATGGCTAGTCTAAGGTTACAAAGTCGCTGTGATGGAAGCGTCGCACGTAGTATTTTAATGCTTAATGGTGTTTGCTCAAAGGTAAGCCGCAATTTGAGACATTTATTTTGTTAAATACCGTCGCTGTGTGTCATTTAAGATTATATCTGGAACTTGAAAATCCTTCATATTCAAATAATTTAAATCTTTATTTAACAAAAATTAATAAACCCTCGAAAGTTTTTTGACAAAATAAAGCAGATATTTAGATGCTTATAGCACAGCTTATAGCTCTAATGTTATACCTAATTTATATACCTATAATTCTATTTTTGCCTAGTGTCTGATTGTAATTTGTGTATAATCATTTCCAAGAATTAGAAAAATTGGACAAATTTTAGGTACCTAATGGGGAAATCCATTTGTTACCATTACCAGTATTACTCACTTATATTACCTATGGCTTTTTGTATGAATATGTATGAACTGCGTCATGTGGTATAAATAATATCTAGAACTTTAACGATAGTAAAGAAAATCTAGAAACTTGTTTTAATTGGAAACCGGTACCGAGGTGCGTCATCGACGGAAAAAGATTGACCGTGAAAGAGAAGTCATAATGAGAGAGGATTTTTTGTATTTTTATAATATTTACCCACAATATTAACTACGGTATTAGTACGAACCTATTCATTCGTATGTCTTGGTCCTTGGACCTAGGTAGTATAAACCCATATTAAATTAATTTCATCAAATACCTATTTGGGCCGGTATAGAAATGTTTTAGGACTTTCAACTAGGTATCCACTGTAGGTACCTAACCTGACCTAACACAAAAAACTTTCTAATAAATGCATTTTAATTAACCTTGAACCCGTTTACTAGGTACAGAGTAAGTACAGACATTATTTGTCTCCTATATTATTATTTGATCCTAAGATTACATCTCTTTTCTATCGCATTATTATCACGTTCCATTTTTAAATGATATGTCAAAACCAGCCCGCAGCAGCAGGCAGCAAAAAAGAAAAAAGTTCGAAAAAAAAGATAATTTAAATACAGAACGTGCTTTATTAGTCTCACATCGCAACAAAATATACGTTATTACGTGTGATTACAGCCGCGTGGAGCCGCTCCGTGCGCGCGCATTTATTGACGCGCCGCCATTTTGCGTGGACAGGGAGGCGAGTAGCGAAAATTAATTTCATTATTTCATTAATTTTCGGTGTTGTCTTTTGTAATGTAATTAATGGTGCCATTTTAATGAACAATGTTAAATTTATATATCTACTTGGATAGGGCAAATTGATATTTTTGCAGTTGTTTTATCTAGATTAATAAGTTTTTAATTAAATTCTTCGACATTTACCTAAAGAAACAAGAACCTTACTTCTACGTATCGTGATTTGTTATATTATTTACATAGGTAGACAGTTTTCGTTCAAATTTATTTAGATAATAGATTATAGATATAAGTACCTACATATGTATGTATTTATAATTTTAAGATATCTGCCTATGTCCGGCTAAGAGAAGGTACAGAATGCCCGTATGGTAATTTGCTTATTCCGATAAAGACAAAACATATAGGTGATATAGGTAGGTAGGTAAGTAAATAATTTATGATCCTAACCCATATTTTTACCCCATATTTTCGTTATAAAAGTATAGGTACACAAAAGAACATCATCTTTATACTAACTTCCGTCCTAGACTCAGCCCCCCTAGACAAGTGGCTTTCTATTAGCGTAAAGTTCAATAGAATAGATTATGAATGTATGAGATTGACGTAATCAATCGACGTCGTCGTCGTAATCAAACGTCAATCTCATACATTCTGAATAATCTATTCTAACCTAAAAAATGTAACGTGTCAAAAAGACTTCTATGAAAAAAAAAATACCGACTCACTGGCAAACCTGGGGTCATTGGACGCTGGGTACCAGCTCGCACCCCGCATGTCCCCGTAGTGGGGCAGGTCCGCGGGGGCGCAGCCGTAGCCCTGCACGGGCGCGCCCCCGTACAGCGGCACGGCGTAGGGGTTCGCAGCCATCCCGCACGAGGCTGCTGGCCCCAGCGGCGAGTTGATGCTGCTACCCGATGAATTTGATCTGGAAGAAATTGTGGGTTAGGATGTGGTATTGATTGTATTGTGTTAGCTGGAACCAAAGACAACAGATACCTAACTATATAGTTTACAGAGATTCAAATGAAAATGGGCTAATTTTCTCCTCTTCCCCCTTGGATGCAAAAGCAAACGGATGTGTCGCGTACCTATTCTTAATTTGTTTTAAATTTAAATTCAATTTAAATCAGTATAAAATCATTGAAAATAATATAGTATTAGGTTAGGTTATCTATCTCTGTATCTACCATAATTTATAGAGGTCCGATCAGACGATTTTGTGAAAGAGTAAAATAAACATTATCTATCGATCGATGTTTACATTCAATCCAATCAATTGCACGTTTATGATATTTCATACCATCTCCAGCATTATTCCTAATTGAATCTGATATAGCAAAATATATACTTCATATTAAACAAGCGGCTTGCTCGAAAATTAGATTATTGCAGAATAAGTATTTGAAAATATCCGTGGTGATTCGTATTATCAAATCTAGTAGGTACCTAATATACTGCATGAGAAACCCTGTTACTTCCACTATTAAGTCTTTATCGTAATTCGAAATAGAATATGTACCTAATTAGAAGACTGAAAATTTAACAATCGTAAAGTTTAACAATATGATTTTCTTTCAACCTTACAAGCAGTTCAAAGTCATGTAGGCCATTTCTTTAGTTAAATTACTTGATAATTAATATTGATTTGATGAAGGCTTTCGACACTGTCACTTTTGCTATTTCGTAAACTTAAAAATAATGTGAAAACACAGGAAAATCAACACACCATTACTAAAATTCTACGGTCATTTCAAGTGTACCACAAGGCAGTGTATTGGGCTCTACGTTATTCCTGTGCTATATTAGTGAATAAGGACTTATTTTAAAGTACATAACTGCAACATTACGCCCTATCATGAAGTTAGTATAGGAAAGTAGGAATAAAAAAAATCAACCCAAGACTGTCATTTTCATTTGAGTAGAGAGAGATAAATTATGTTGGCCATTTATCTTGGTTTTCCCTTGTTAAAATTAATAAGTATTAGCTTATTATTATTTAGGTACTCCGTAAAGATGTTGAATCGATCAAGCAGATTTTGAATTAAATCATATCAAACAAACATTATTTCAACGTTAGCAAATCAAACATATTTTTTACAGATTTAAATGAAAAATGAGTAAGGCTTGAGTTGCGATCTCATAACGTACTTGTAGTAGAAATGGAAACAAATATAGGTTTTAAAGTAATAACAGGGCTATTAGATCTGAGGGAATAGGAATATTCTGATGTTATTATGTATTGTAGGTCGAGTTCATAGTAGTTGAATCCCAATATCAGATGGTTTGTAAGATCACCTGTGAGATTATTATATTATGTAGATAGTATTATTGATAAAAATAAAAAATGTATGCGTGTACTAGAGTACACACGTAAGAAGTGAAACTTCTTTATAACCTTAAAAATGTCACGAGTATGGCGTAACGCAAAAATATCACGCGAACGGCGTAACGCAAAAATGTCACGCGTACGGCGTAACGCAAAAATGTTACACTAAATTTTTGTCCAACCCCGATAAAGAAGTTTCACTTCAATAAACATATTATATAAACCACATATTAAATCCATGGTGATGCAAAGCCCAAGCAACTTTCAAAAGTTCATTCATATAAAAAGTTATCTACTAAGGAGCAGGAAATTCTCGGGCATGACTACGCACATGAAACAAAATACCAACTATCCGACCCTTATGTACCTATATAATAATTGTAGATACTTATTTATTTAAAAATACCAAAGTCACTTTCAAAAGTTCATTCATAAAAAATATTATCTACTAAGAATCAGGAAATTCCCAGTCATTTGTCTTTACTCATGATTCCATCGCAAATTGACCCAAATATGCCACCCGCAAGCAACGGCGCCAACACGTCACTTCCGAACAAAACCCCAGATTATCTGCCTAATCCCTATTTACACAATATAATCCCTCGCTACCCTATCTTCACTTCATTCAATCGATAAATTCACAGGATTTTAAGCTTTACGGCTATTTAAAATGATAACTCTATAGTCTGTGACATATAATTATTATCTATGGTGACATGGGGTGTCATAGACATTACTGGGTAGATGAAATTTTGACATAATCAAATAAGCGGGAATGTTTAGAATTAATTGCTTGTGTAATTTTATTGGGTGAAAATGTTATCTTTGCTGTGGAGTGTTAAATTAATTATTATTAACTGTAAGTAAATAGGTCGAATTGTGAAAAGAAACAGTGAGTAGGTACCTAAGTTAAGTAAGTAACTTTTTATATCTTTATATAGTTATAGTAATAATCCGTCACCATTTTTAAACCAAATTCCTTATTGGTTAATTTGTCAAAATTAAAATTTAAGTCAAAATCAAGTCAAAATGTTAAATTTTTTCGAGACGAAACGAGCGTAGCGTACCTACCTACTACGTAGAGATTATAGAGATATCCAAATATATGCAGAATATTTATAATACGGATCAGCACTAGGGTCTACCGCAAAATATAAGCTTAATATTTTCCGTGTAGATATAATAATATCACAGGTAAATATAGGTACCTATCTACCTACCTAATATACATATTAGAAGCTAGGACATAGGTAGGTATTTCATTTCGGATCACGCGGCTAGAGTAACATCTATACTAATATTATAAAGCTGAAGTCGAGTTTGTTTGTTTGTTTGAAAGCGCTAATCTCAGGAACTACTCCGATTTGAAAAATTATTTCGGTGTTAGATAGCCCATTTATCAAAGAAGGCTATTGGCTATATATCATCATGCTAAGACCAACAGATGTGGAGCACTACGGGTAAAACCGCAGGGCACAGCTAGTGAAATAATAAGGTAAAACGGTGGTACCTACTTTATCGGACGTCGAGAGTTGAGAGTCGTAATTTTTTTTTGTGGTTAGCTAATGTCCTATGAGACCTAAATCTGAAATTTCACTTGGCGGAAACTTACCTAATTTTTGAGTTATGAATTTTTGAAAATCGGAAAATTACTATAGATTGTACAAGTCACATGCATCTCAACCCGCTCCAATTAATAAAGACCCCAGAGCCACTTTAACCCGGCATTACACGGATGAGCTTCCTGAAGTCAGCCTGGACGAAATGGAGTCAGCCCTAAAGCAACTCAAAAACGGGAAAGCCTCGGGAGAGGATGGAGTTACGACGGAGCTTCTTAAAGCAGGTGGAGCCCCTATCCTAAAAGAACTAAAGGATATATTTAACTCTGTTCTTTTCACCGGGAGAACCCCGAAGGTGTGGAGCAAAAGCATTGTGGTGCTCTTCTTTAAAAAAGGCGATAAAACCCTTTTAAAGAATTACAGGCCCATATCGCTTTTGAGCCACATCTACAAGTTGTTTTCCAGGGTTATTACAAACCGTCTTCAACGGAGACTCGATGAATTTCAACCCCCTGAACAGGCCGGGTTTCGCAGTGGATACAGTACCATAGACCACATCCACACAGTGCGGCAGATAGTACAGAAAACCCAAGAGTACAATCAGCCCCTGTGCATTGCTTTTGTGGACTATGAGAAAGCCTTCGACTGCATTGAGACCTGGTCTGTTCTGGAGTCTTTGCAGCGCTGCCAGGTCGACTGGCGATATATCGAAGTGCTGAGATCACTGTATGAGGCCGCAACCATGTCCGTCCAAATCCAGAACCAGCGTACGAAATGTATCCATCTACAGCGAGGCGTGAGACAAGGTGACGTAATCTCGCCGAAATTGTTCACCAACGCGTTAGAGGATATGTTTCGGACGCTGGATTGGAAAGGGCGAGGCATCAATATCAACGGTCAGTGGATCTCACACTTACGATTTGCCGATGACATTGTCATTATGGCTGAATCGCTGCAAGAGCTGAAGCAAATGTTGAACGACCTAGTTGAATCTTCCTCACGCATCGGACTCCGCATGAACGCAGAGAAAACAAAGGTTATGATTAACGCTCATGTCTTACCGGAGCCGATAAACATCCAAGGAGTCTCTCTCGAGATTGTTCAAGAGTATGTCTACCTAGGGCAAACGCTCCAACTAGGTGGGAACAATTTCGAGAGAGAAATCAACAGGAGGATACAGCTGGGTTGGGCAGCTTTTGGTAAACTACGTCGAGTCTTCTCGTCGTCACTACCACAATGCCTCAAGACAAAGGTATTTAATCAGTGCGTCCTACCAGTCATGACCTACGGAGCCGAGACGTGGACACTGACAGTGCGACTGGTCCACCAACTCAAAGTCGCTCAGCGAGCTATGGAGAGAGCTATGCTCGGTATTTCTCTAAGGGACCAAGTCCGAAACGAAGTAATTCGCCAGAGAACAAAAGTAACCGACATAGCTCAACGAATTAGCAAGCTGAAGTGGCAGTGGGCCGGTCATATGTGCCGCAGAACGGACAACCGCTGGGGCACACATGTCTTAGAGTGGAGACCGCGACTCGGCAAACGTAGCGTAGGACGCCCTGCTACACGGTGGAGTGACGACGTTCGCAAGGTTGCAGGCCATAACTGGCGGCAAAGAGCCAACGACCGGGCTCAGTGGCGTGCATTAGGAGAGGCCTACGTCCAGCAGTGGACATCGAAAGGCTGATGATTGACTATAGATTAAAAAGTTACACCATTTTTATTTTATTACGCAGTTATCATCGATTTATAGAATTATAGATGTTGTATTTTCCATCAGGTTCTTTTCTAGACCAAGCACGGAATACTGATACAAGTTCAATTATTACTTATGTTATTAAATAGTTGTTGAGGACTCATTTGAAATCATAACAACCCGAATATATTTTATACTAGTTTACCGCTACCGGCTTCGCCCGCTTTGACTTAAACCTAATAAATTATATACTAAAACCTTCCTCTTGAATCGCTCTATCTATTAAAAAAACCGCATCAAAATCAGTTGCGTAGTCTTTAAGATTTAAGCATACAAATGGACATAGGCACAGAGAAATTGACTTTGTTAATACCTACTCACAAAATTATTAATTAAATGTTCGAATTGTATCACAAAAATTCGAAACTGTAAAAAAAACTATGAAGTAGGTATACGATGAACATCAATACAGCCACAAACTTGGTAAAAAGTAGTTCCCTCCATTTATCCGGTAAATGACTACAGAAAAAAAATTTGTTTGTCAAGATGTAAATCTACATTTGCCAAATAGTGCGCAGGCGTGAGTCCATCACCACTTGTAGTGTTTGCACACTCGTGCGCAGAACTACACTCATTTAAAATTCTAAATTCGTACGGAACGTGGTGTCTGAATATTAAATGGTTGAGAGTGACTAAGATTTAAAGATAGAATGGTTTCATATATAGACAAAACCACGTGATAAACTAGCTTATTAGCTAAGCCTTTAGCGGTTAAATTTTGAACAAAATGTGGCTTGTTTTCAATTCAAAGCGCAACAGACAGACACTTTCTTCTCCAGACAATATCTAATATCAATTCTTAAATCTTATCCGTTTTAATTTTCAGTATAATAATATGTTAGTTCCTATTGAGAAAATATAGAATTGATAAATAATTAGCTCATGTAATGAATGAATGAATGAAAAGCTCATGTCCTATGTATTATAGGAAGAGTTAGAATTTGGTGGCTGTTTCTAACTGATGGGTAGGTAAGTACTTAGTCCCTAGAATAAGTCATACTTTCTATAAGTACTACGATATTATAAATGCGATAGTTTCTGAGTATGTATGTATGTATGTATATACAGTGGTGGTCACATAATTAAAGACACCCCCTAGTTGACCATAAAATATTTACATTAGGAAGTACAATTATCTGAAAAAGGTATTTAATCTAGTATTATTTTTATTAAACCATACAAGACAATATGTTCTTTAAAATGAGGGACAAAAAATAGTTATATTCCTTGGTAGTTTCGACACTTGCTCTCTGTGGGAATGTAACACAAACTTTGTTTACGTACGTGTAGCTGGCCACTTAATTAAAGACAACAAGAAATGAGTTATAATTTTTTATAAATAAAAAGAAACAGCATTGTGCTTTACTTCGTTTTGTCGCGTAATTTCATAAATCGTTGACACTCTATAATTTTTTTGGGTATTTTTAACTTTTAAAATTAAAATTCATATGTTTAATAGTTTTAATATCAATTATTATAGTTAAAAACAAGAGTTACGACTCGTCCACAAGAAAAAATATTTTTAACTTCCCTGATAATTAAACTAATTCAAGGATATGGTTATGAATGCTATAAAACATGTAAAGATGTTCCACATGACCGAAAACGTACTCAGAAAAGCAAAACCAAGTGAACCTACTCGGCCGAAAGGTTCAAAAATGGTGTTGTTGGTTAAAAAGATCCATTTAAAGGGTCGGAACTGATACAGTTCAGAGTTGTATGGTGCAGCAGGCTTGAAGGGGGTGTCTGCAAGGACAATTAGATGGAGACTGTGTGAGGAAAACTTGCACTGAAGTAAGTCTCGGAAAGTACCACTTTTGAAAAAACAAAATGTGAAGGCAAGAATTCACTTTGCTACAAAATACGAACACTGGACTGAACGAGAATGGAAACATGTGCTGTTTTGGCATGAAACTAAGATTAATATGTTTAATTCTGACAGAAAACAATATGTAAGACGCCATCTCAATAAGGAAATGGATCCAAGATACTCTAAAAAGTTGTCATACATGGGGGTGGAAATATCAAAGTGTGGCGCTGTTTTTCTGGACTTGGTGTTGGACCTGTCAAAAAGACAGAAGGCAACATGGATAAATTCCAGTACAAGTATATTTAAGAGCAATCCATGCTGCCCTATGCAGAGGAAAATTTACCTGTTGTTTGGACTTGTCAACACGATAATGATCCTAAGCACACAGCAAAAGTAGTGAAGTTAGTTAAGGAACCAATCTGTAACTGTTTTGGATTGCCCCCCTCCTACAGTCCGGATTCAAATGCGATCGAAAACTTATGAAATCAAGAAAGAAAGAAGTCGCGGCAAAGCGATCATCAAACGTCGACTAACTTTGCAAAGCATTTCCGAAGAATGGAACCAATTTAGTGATGCAACTTGAACAAAATTCGTTGCTTTAATACCCAAGAGATGTAAACCGTCATTACTGCCAAAGGACATACAACCAAATATTGAAAAGTGTAAAAATGTTTTGTAAATACGTCAGGTATTTTGTGTTGTAAAAATAATCTCATTAAAATAATATTTTTTTATACTTCTTATAAGCGAGTCTAATGTCTTTAATTATATGGCCAGACCTTTGCTAGGTTAAAACTGCTAGTAGTAAGGATGAACCGAATAAAATCAAACAAACGGACGAGTTTTGTAGATAAAATTTAGTTTAGCATTAGACAACACATACCTGAATATTTTAAAATTATTTAACAAGTTCCAATGGTAGTGTAAAAAAAAATGTTGAGATAAGTGTCTTGGGTAGTATAAAATGTTCTTAGTGTCTTTAATTATGTGACCACCACTGTATGTATACTTGTTACTCTTTCACGCAAATACTACTGAACCGATTACAATGAAATTTATCACACACACTTAACACACAGAAATCCCACAGGAACGGGAACTGTGCGTATTTTTCTTTGATAACGCGAAGCTGCGGGCGGAAAGCTAGTCTTACATATAGTATCTAGTAAACCTCTTACAGCTAATATTATAAATGCGAAAGTTTGAGACTGGAGAAGTGGAGAGGATGTGTGTGTGTGTGTTTGTTACTCTTTCAGAAATTTCGCACACATATAGAAGGTAACTTGGATTAACACATAGGATAGGTTTTATCCCGGAAATCCCACGGGAACGGGAACTATGCGGGTTTTTCTTTGAAAATGCGGGCGAAGCCGCGGGCAGAAAGCTAGTAATCCATAATCCAATACAACAACAGAAAACTGACAAATCTAGTTAAGCGATGGATGTCTGTTTTTTCACGATAAAACACCAAGCCGATTTATTTTAATTGGGTCTAAAATAAGTTAATAATATTATAAATGCGAAAGTAACTCTGTCTGTTACTCAATCACGCCTAAATTACTTAACCAATTTTCATGAAATTTGGTATGGAGATAATTTGATACCCGAGAAAGGACATAGGCTACTTTTTATCCCGGGAAAATGACGCAATCCCGGAAATCCCACGGGTACGGGAACTATGCGGGATTTTCATTGACTGAGCGGGCGAAGCCGCGGGCGAAAAGCTAGTATAATATAAAATGGCTTATGTTTTCTTCATGATTAGATATTATAAATAAAATTCATAGCAGCCTACTTGTGCCTATTGATATGAAGAATGCTTAAAATGTAAGAGCGGCAATGAATTTGAATTTGAAGAATATTAATTTGTAATTGAAATAAAAATATATTATTACAAGTGATTTGGCATAGAAAACGAAGTGTAATAAGATGTGATTATTTTAAAAAATAACAGATTATTATCAACAATCATATAAAAAAGATGCCTATAACGTTACATTAAATATACCTAATGATTGAAAAACCTATTCAAATTTTAAAAGGGAAATGGTAATTTATCAGATAAATCTAAGTTAGAGTCTAAAATCGACACATAGGTATTATTGTTAGCCGTTAGGTAATAAATTATATGAAAAATATTCCTACCTGTAGATATATCCATTAGAATACATAACACTTCTATCCGTAGGTAAGTTAAGTTGAAGTTGTACCGTTTGGTTAGGTAGAGTTTTAAGTTAAGAGTTGTAGAGTCGCCTTATTTACCTACTGTTAATTTAATAAGTAAAATATTTACTAGGCCCGTAATATTTTTGTATTCCGAAATGATTTACAAAACAGGTAATATTTACCTAATATTTGTATTAATGTTGATTGAAAAACTGCACTGTTTATTTGTTTAAATTTAAAATATAAATAATAAAATAAAAAGAAAATAATAATTTAGATTTATAATGAAAAATTGAAAACCTATGCTTTTAAGTTTTAATAATATAAACTGGAATCCATAAATTAATAATATGAATGGATGATACATACATAATATTCATTTAGGTTCATTAGGTAGGCGGTACTGGTTGGAGTATTCCAAGGGTGCGTCCTAAGTCCCTTACTATTCCTTATCTATCA
>CAJQZN010016247.1:0-17790 GCA_907164685.1 Colias eurytheme | reverse complement strand
TTCATTTGACCCATATTTTTGTCCTATGCGGGCTTGTAGTCTAGTTTTAAGTGGTTCAAAATCGAGTCAAAGGAGTCGGTTACATACAAACATACAGGTGAAGCTTAGTTAGTTTTTAGTTTTTAGATGTAATTACTAACATTAATACTTAGGTTTTTTATTTTTTACTAACAAATGGATCTGCGATATCCGAATTTTTATGCTAAATAAATAAATAAATAAAATAAATAATAAAAGCGTGTTTAAAAACATTTGCGACTAACCGAACATCCTTTATACTTGATCATCTCTTTAATCCTGTCCACTATGTAGAAATGCTTGTCATCATCATAGTACCCCACATCACCGGATTTGTAGAACCCTTCTTCATCCAAATAAGCGCGTTCTTCATCACCAATGTAACCTTAAATAAGTATTAAAAAGTTAGAAAAGCTCTTACAGAATAGAATATATTTACAATATATTATACAGGGTGTCCCACTATTGGTATACTAAGCGCGAAGGGACTAAAAGTTTTGCATACACTGACCACGTAAAAATACTTAAACAACAAATTTACGCCAAAAAATTTTTGCTTAATTTTTCCTTGAAATCCATGTTTTCCTCTCTAGCTTCGCGCAGCCAGCATATACCGCTTCGTTAATGTAGGCATTTTATCTTTGAAAACATAATCTTAAACGATACCTCACGTTCGGGTGTCAAAGTTGAGCGGATTGCTTGTTAGGGGTGTACACATAGAGTTTTAAGAATTCATCTATTTGTCAAAAAATTCGTTTGGAATTTTATAACTATTTTTAACGTACTCAGCGTATGCAAAACTATAATCTCCTTGGGGCTTAGAATACCGTTGCTGGGACACCCTGTATAATTCTCGTGTCACAATTTCGTTTCCATACTCCTCCGAAACGGCATTTCAAATCGGACGAGTAGTTCCTGAGATTAGCGCGTTCAAACAAACAAACTCTTCAGCTTTATTATATTAAAAGTATAGATAACTCACCAGACATTAAAGATAAGGACTTGAAGCGTATTTCTCCATGTTTGTACGGACCTACGGGTTGCTGTGTCTCGAGATCAACCACCTGAAATGACACTCAAATCCATACTCAAAGTTTCAGTAGAGAAAATTTATTTGCCTGACCGGTTGGCTTGGTTGGTAGTGGCCCTGCCTTCCAAGCTAGAGGTCGTGGGTTCGATTCCCACCCGGGGCAAATATTTGTGTGATGAACATAGATGTTTGCTGTGTGTCTGGGTGTTGATTAATGATTATCTATATAAGTATTTATTTAAAATTATATATGTGTGTTTATCAGCCATCTGGTTACCATAACACAAGCGAAAGCTTAGTATGGGATCAGATCGTGCCGTGCGCGTGTGTGAAAATTGTCCTGAAATATTTATTTATTTATATTTATATCTTTCAATCAAACTCAAGTTAGATACCTTAAAAACTGTCCCTGCGCAGGCAACACCAACACTGCCTAGTTTATTTTTCTCAGTGTCGCCATCCTCTTTGACGATACAGCCCACCTCTGTCAGACCATATATTTGGGTCAACTTTTTCAAACTCTTGAATCTAAATTGAAATAAAATATTATTTATTTTATATAGGTAGTAGGTAGGACTAGATTGCATTTTGAACGAAATAAATAATTATATTAATATCAATTTATTAAATTAATTAATATTGTGGAATACACCATATTGTAATAGTCCTGTCTTTTTAAATGAAAGAATTTATTTATTTATTTATCATTAGACTTCTTCTAGAAGCACTTTTGAATCGTCATAACATAGTCTTACCATTTACCACCGCTCTTCTGTCACTGGTTCCAAGGATAATGGTGTTTACACTAACAGTCTATACAGAGTGTCCCACCGTCGGTGTTCTAAGCTCAATGGAGGTTATAGTTTTGCATACGTTGAGTATGTAAAAAATACTTATAAAATTCCAGATGCATTTTTTTAAAATAGATGAATTCTTAAAACTCTTTGTGTACCTACACCCTTTGCCACCCGCACGTAAGCTATCGTTTAAGATTATGTTTTCATAGACAAAATGCTTACATTAGCGAAGCGTTGTATGCCGGCTGCGCGAAGTTAAAGAAGAAAACATGAATTTTAAGGAAAAATTTAGCAAAAAAATTTAGGCGTAATTTTGTTGTTTAAGTATATTTTCGTGATCAGTGTATGCAAAACTGCAAGTCCCTTCACGCTTAGTATACCGATAGTGGGACACCCTGTATAGGTACCTTAAATTACCATATACGAGCGAATAAACATAATATGTGATTTGATTTTCTCTTATATCTTATGAGCACATATGTCAGAAGTGAAACTTCTTTGGCAAGATTCCAAGATACCACTTACTTAAACTACTTACTCTATGACGTGACGGTATTGCTATGACGCGACCTTGAAATTTTACTCTCAACACGCCGAAAGAAGTTTCACTTCAAAAACTGCATCAAATTCCGGTCCATAGTTATAAAGATCGAAGCATACATACAGTCAGACGCAGGAAGTGACTTCGCTTTATGATTAAACTAGCTTACCGCCCGCGGCTTCGCCCGCTTTGTCTAAAACCTAATAAATGATATACTAAAAACTTCCTCTTGAATCACTGTATCTATTAAAAAAATTGGTTGTTTGTAAAGTAGGTTTACGATCGAGATGTTTACGTGATAACGTCTTATTGGTGGCAGCGCTCGAGATGAGACGGGAGATCGGTCCGTCTCTCTCTCGTTATACCTGCCATCGCGCTCGTGAGGTTTTGGTGTGACACAAGTTTCTGAACATGTCACCCGACTAAAACGATTTTAAAAACGTTATCACGTTAAAAATCGCATCAAAATCCGTTGCGTAGTTTAAAAGATTTAAGCATACAAAGGGACATAGGGACAGAGAAAGCGACTTTGTTTTATACTATGTAGTGATAGTGATATAGGTACTTACTTATCTTTAGCACTAGCTAATAACTCAGAACTGATAGGCATGCTCGTACAGAACATAAGTTTTAGAGAAGAAACATCGTATTTATGTAATTCTGGGTATTTGATGAGATCCGTAATAGTTGTTGGCACTATTTGAATGTTATCTACCTGAAATTGGGGAAAAAATATTATAAGTTTCTAAAAAAAAAAAATGTTGTGTGGTTTTATGAAACCACGGTAAAAGTGAAACTGTTCGAACGGTTCCGAACACTGCTTTGTGTAGCGCATGTCGCGTGACGGTCGGCTGCCGAGTAGGTATACCTACTCGGCAGCCGCGATACACGCGACATGCGCTACACAGACCAAAAAGTTTGAGACGATGTAATAAAAGTTTCCGAGCACAAGTAAAACGTCTTTTTTGGCAAGATTCAAAGTAATTACCAAAAATCGTCGCCTTACTCCATGATGTGACGGTATTGCCATGACGCGACCTTGAAATTTTACTCTCAACGCGCCTAAATTTTCACTTCCAAAATATGATAAATAGGTATGTTCTATCGGTCCAACTATACTCTACTATCCAACGGAGAAAGATTTTAAAACCTCCTTTGAGGAAGTTTCTGTAGAAATTATTATACCCATTACCTTATACTTTTCAATTGCTTCCAAATAATCTTTCGTGTCGTTTTTCAAAGTGAACACTATTGTATATCCCCAAGAGAGAGAAGCCAGGGTATGGTACAGACCAAAGCTGTAGTACCATTCCCGTGTGGACAGCATAGTATAATGTTCGTTATCCCTGGAAGTTATTGTTTATTAAAATAAAGAACATGGTTTATCCTAAAGTCAATAGTCCTAAAGTCGTTTTTCCTGAAGTAGTTTATAGGAAAAGCAAAAACTCAAGTAAAATTAATATTAATGGAAATGGTATTTCTCCTAAAGTCAATAGTCCTAAAGTCGTTTCGCCTAAAGTAGTACGCAAGAAATAAAAAAACTAAAGTAAAATGGATGGTTTTATATCTTTAGTGTTATGGCATAAAATGCAGTTTTGAAAAACTTGAAGAAAAATTGGTATCATGGGTGGTCTAGTATGGCTTAAATCCCGCCTCATTCGGTTTTATTTGTATTCTTAAAAGTAAGTACATATATTAATAATTAATAATAGATCATCTGGCATAGATACAGATGTTATATTTTATCCCGCTACCTCCGATTTTGACATATTTTATATGTAATACCTACCTTGGATCATACAAAACATTTCTAATAGCCATCATAAAGCTTCTATGCGTATATTTAGCAGCTTTTGGCATCCCACTCGTGCCTGACGAGAACTGTATTATAGCTATCTCTTTCCAACCTTCAACTGGAGTCGGTTCGAAGTTTTCTATTGGTGCGTGCTCTGTGAGGAACTGTTTAAAACTCATAGGTCCTATGTGCTCATCTGTGTATACGATTATGTGCTTTATGTAAGTTGCTGAGCGTAGTGTTGCCTGGTGCTTTTCGTATGCATCTTTTGATAGGAATAGTACTTTTGGTTTTGTTACGCTTAGCCGGTAGAGAATTTGTTCTGGAATTAATAATTGGTGATAGAATTCATCAACTATACAGGTGTCCCACCGTTGGTATACTAAGCTCAATGGAGGTTATAGTTTTGTATACGCTGAGAACGTAAAAAATACACGCAAAAAATAGATGAATTCATAAAACTCTATGTGAACACCCCTAACAAGCAACCCGCCCAACTTTGCCAACCGCACGTGAGCTATCGTTTAAGATTATGTTTTCATAGACAAAATGCTCACATTAGCGAAGCGGTATATGCTGGCTGCGCGAAGCTAGAGAAGAAAACATGAATTTTAAGGAAAAATTTAGCAAAAAATTTTTTATGTAATTTTGTTGTTTAAGTATTATTTATTTTTACGAGATCAGAGTATGCAAAACTAAAAGTCCCTTCGCGCTTAGTTTATACTAAACGCGAAGGGATAAATGGGACACTCTGTATAAACATTAAATAATGATTAATGTCAAAATGGTACCAAAATCAGTATATCGTTAACAGAAATTTTCTACGACAGTAACTAAATTTTTATTTATTTTAGAAACATAGGCTACCTTTTATCAAAACACCATGCGGCCGAAGCCGCGGGCGGAAGCTAGTTTTGCACGCCTCATAAGCGAAGCGTTGAGGTGGGTACTACTGTCACTTCGCGCAAAACATCTGATTTTTTCAAACTTAAAATGTCTTTATGTATCATACATTGCACTTGTAAGATAATACATACACACACATATTAAGAAAAAACACTATTTTTAACGTTCATGATATTTTTGATGTCATTTTTGTTATTTAAACTAGTTAAAAAACAGTTTAAAAAAGTTCTGTCTTGGACGTCCGTGTGTCTGTATGTGCGGATCCTTTTTCTTGTTAACACGATAGCGACCGAAATACTTTACTAATCGAGTCTTTTTTTTTCTCTTACGCTTGAGTATGCTCAGGAATAGAACCCTTTCATTTTTCAGGGTCTGATTCGATGTGGTTTAATTGTTATTAAATAAACAAAAATAATAATTAATAAATATTTATTAAAAAAAAATTATGAGGCGTGCACTTTTGGATTTTCCAAATTATTGTATAATTTTAGTAGCTTTACCATCAATAACACCATTATCAGCGGCTGAGAAAGTCACGCCCGTGCACAGTATCCCCACGACCGTCGGCATGAACTCCGTCCGCTTTTCGCAGCAAATGCTGACCACGTCCCCCACGCTGACATTGAGACGTTTCAGCGAGAGAGCTATGTTGACTGACAACTGGGCTACCTCTTTGTAAGTCATTTTTTGGTTTGTGTCTGCATCTATCTGGAAATTGTGTTAATGTGAAATTAACGGCAAATTTCTTTTTAGCTGGCCCGAACTTGCGCAGAAGTAAATTATAAGAGCTGTGCCCCGCGATTTTGCTGTTGGTCCTGACGTGATGCTATATAGCCTTCCTCGATAAATGGACTATCTAACACCGAAAGCATTTTTCAAATCGGAGCAGCAGTTCCTGAGATTAGCGCGTTCAAACAAACAAACAAACTCTTCAGCTTTATAATATTAGTATACATTTGAGTATGACGATTGACGGGCGCCACAGTATACCCATCCGCAGTAACACATTTCCTACAATTTTATAATATTGTAAGATATTACACGCGAGGCCGGGTTAAATATTAGTTTGAATGTAATAAGAATGTACTGCGATTCTACACAGCTACCTAATTGATGTAGGTAGTTGATAACAAATCGCAGCAAGTCAACGACTATTAGTAAAGTGAGGGTAGTTGGGTCGAACGTCGTATAAACAACCTCCGAGCCCCTAGGCACGATTCGTACGAATGCGCCACGAGACAAAGGAAAGCGGCTTTTTATAGTATTCGACAGCTAAGCATGTTCAGACTTGAAATAATGACAACTACATTGACAACTATTCATCCACAAAAATATTAAATCGAAAGTTACGTCTAACAATATAATATATTTTATGTTTCATTTAGCTTATCACTTCAAATAATCTATATCTATACTAATATTATAAAGCTGAAGAGTTTGTTTGTTTGTTTGTTTGTTTGAACGCGCTAATCTCAGAAACTCTAGTCCGATTTGAAAAATTCTTTCGGTGTTAAATAGCCCATTTATCGAGGAAGGCTATAGGATATATTAGGTACTAGCGGTTCGCCCCGGCTTCGCCCGTGGTACATGTTTACGTTTTCTCTACGTAAGAACCATCCTCGTACTTCAAGGAATATAATAAAAAAAGAATTATCGAAATCGGTTCAGCCGTTCTCGAGTTATGCGCTTACCAACACATTTTGCGATTCATTTTTATATATTAGGAGGAGCGGAGCAATGCGGATAAAACCGCGGGACACAGCTAGTAATACATAATATAAGTGTTAAATTAAGGTTACGAAAAAAACATATCTCGGTCGGGCAGGACATAGAAGGCTGATCAGCTACTTGTCCCTAAAAATAAAAAAGATCAGTGAAACAGATGAAAAAAATGAAAATGAAAAATATATTTATTTAAAAACCATATGTTTTTACACAGATACACTTTGATTGACGTTGCACACTTTACACATATTGGCTTAATCTAGGTTTATTAAAAAAGGATTACCTGGATGTATGAATAATGCATCTGCCCCTTACCCCACTAGGGGACAAGGGACTTCACTTTTTTAGGTATACCTACGGCCTACCTATAATCCCGTAAAGCCCACGGCAACAGCAACTATGCCGGTTTTCTTTTGACTATGCGGGCGGAAAGCTAGTACAGTAGAACGCCGATTATCCGAATTAATTGGGACCAGGGCCGATTCGGATAATCAAAAATTCGGAAAAGAGAACAGTCTGCGTTCTTATAAAAGAAAAACGAACGAATAAACATTATTTTAGGGTCTTCCTAGCTTTTTATTATATTAGGTACGCTTAGGACCGATTCGGTTAATCGGCGTACTACTGTGACTGTACTCTGTATTAGGTATTAAATAAATTCACTTACCAATGCAATATTGTCGCCAAATTTGATGCACATCTGCAGCAAATATTTGCCAAAATGCAGATCTGCTGGTATATTTGCATCATCAGCTCCATAAATATGCAATGGGTTCCTCAACATTGTATGGAAGAAGCTTCTAGTGTTTTCGAGAAAGTATGAAAAGTTTTCTATACTAGGAGTTGTAGAAAAGGTTAAAAAAGTTGTATGATGTTGCAAAAGATGTATGGAAGAAAGTTATTTTCTACAAATTGTAGAAAAGGTTTAAAAGAGGTTATATCAAAGGTTGGTAAAAATGTATGGAAGAAAAGTTGTTAATTGAATTGTATGGAAGGAAAGTATTTCGAATAATCGATAGTTTTAAGAAAGAAAAGAGGTATTTGGCGAGATTGTAATAAAATGATTTATATGAGATTTGTATGAAAATGTTGTTTTTGAATTTATGAAGTAGAGTAAAAAGTTGTATGGATGAAAGACAACACGACACTGTTATTCAGGTAATTTCAAAATAGCGCAATTACTTATCGGACTCTTATCGGACACTTATCGGTTGTTTGTCGGAAATGGGTTTCTTATTTATAGTTTTTCGATTATCAAGGTTTTTAGGGTTCCATAATCATAGGGTGAAACGGCACTCAAGTGTGCAAGTACTAAGACTTCGCTGTCACCAGGTTATATTTCATGAACCGTGATAGTTAAGACAGTTGAAATTTGCAGAGATGATTCATGACAAAATTATAGTATTTCTATTACAAATATTAACAAATCGAATTGCATGGGTGAACAATTTTTGCAATTTCTCTTTAGCTTATGTGTACTGAACCCTTAGTGTTACGAGTCCGACTCGCACTTGACTGGTTTGTTTTATTGCTTGACTAGCCACTCGCCGCGGTTACACTCTCGCGAGTTTACTCGAGAGTCGACAAATATTATTTATTATAAGTATACTAGCTTACCGCCCGCGGCTTCGCCCGCTTTGTCTAAAACCTAATAAATTATATACTAAAACCTTCCTCTTGAATCACTCTATCTATTAAAAAAACCGTATCAAAATCCGTTGCGTAGTTTTAAAGAATTAAGCATACAAAGGGACATAGGGACAGAGAAAGTGTCAAGCGACTTTTTTTTATACTATGTAGTGATGATACATAGTATAGGTACCTAGTAGAGTAATATATAGAATAGAATCCAAAAATATAATAGATAATGTATTATGTAAATGTATTTCAAACTAACGGTCCGCCCCGGCTTCGCCCGTGGTACATATTTACATTTTCTCTACATAAGAATCATCCTCGTACTTCAAGGAATATAATAAAAAAAGAATTATTGAAATCGGTCCACCCGTTCACGCGTGATGCCGTGACCAAGGAAAACGGGTTTCATTTTTATATAATACTAGATTTCCGCCCGCGGCTTCGCCCGCGTTTTCAAAGGAAAACCCGCATAGTTCCCGTTCCCGTGGGATTTCCGGGATAAAACCTATCCTATGTGTTAATCCAAGTTACCCTCTATATGTGTGCTAAATTTCATTGTAATCGGTTCAGTAGTTTTTACGTGAAAGAGTAACAAACATCCATACATCCATACATCCATACATCCATACTTACAAACTTTCGCCTTTATAATAAGTATTAAGATTAAGATATAGATTACTTTCACTATATAAAAAAATCGGTTGTTTGTACATTAAAATTAAAATTACATTGTTTTAAATTTATACTTTAATAAACAACTAACAAAGAACTTATGAATAAAATACATACATATTTCAACAACAGACAAACAAGATGTAGATATTGTTTTATGGATATATAGAAAACTTCGTCAATCTATATTCTATACCTATATTATGTTAATTATATGTCTTTCCGTTTAATTTACAAAACCGGTTTTTACTGAAACCTTCAAAACCCATGAAGCATGCGCGTGTAAATAATATTAGTTTTGTTTAAAATTTTTAGAGTTCCGAACACCAGAAGGAAGTTAGCGCGGAAAGTTTATTTTTTTTAGAATGAAAAATATTCACTTTTCATAAAAAAAAATTCCCAAAAAAATTGCAATTACAATTACAAAAAAAAAAAATAATTTTTATGAACTATGTGGGTTTTCCTTTGCAAACGCGGGCGAAGCCGCGGGCGGAAATGTAGTAAATAATATAAATAAGAAAACACAAACATTAAGGTCTATAGATATCGCTGTGCTGATACATGTAAACATGGCCCTTATGCGTCGCAACGACAATTGATGACGTCACAGAGCAGTAGTTTTCTATGCAAACATAAGTAGTTTTTCAGTTAATTATTGTAAAAATTATCAAAATTAAGTATTTTTTTTTGTAATTGATAGAGCAAATCGGGAGAAATTTTTTTGGGAATATATTTTTATGAAAAGTGAATATTTTTCATTCTATAGGGAAATCAAGTTTTCAGTATTATTATTTTCGTTGAAGCTGTGAAAAAATAAAACTTATAGGCTAACGCAATCAAAAGATACAGTCGTTCGCAAGGGATTGAAAGCCTACAGGGTTGAGGGTACCTACTACTTCACGTGAACACAGAATGTTGTATTGTAATTGTTTATAATCGAATCTTCTTTTTTGGAAGTCGGTTAAAAAATCTCACTACGGGAATCGAACCCAGGACTAAGTTAATTAGTAGCACATGATAAATTAAATTATTAAATAACTTAAGTACTTTTTATTGACTCTTGTTAGAAGGTTATATTACAATTTATTTACAAAAAATTACAGTCGTAAGCCTCCTTTTTGGAAGTCGGTTAAATATCTCGCTCCGGGAATCGAACCCGGGACTTTAAGTTAATAAGTAGTTAGTATTTGGGGGTAAAATAAAACACACTTTAAATATAACTTATTTAATAAAAAGTTTTTACAAATGATAACGTGAAAAAATTTATTGCACTTTTGATAATTTAAAATTCTTGAACCTAATTTTTTAATAAAATTTATTTAATAATAACACGTATCTTATATATAATATGTACAATAGTATATAAAAATGTATGTTTGTTTGTTCACAGTTGGGAACGGCTGAACAATGATTGAAGATTTTGTACATAAATGTAAATAATGCCCTTCTAGAGAGGCTAAGGCAACTGAAATAATATCATAATTTTTTAACAAAAAAAAAAGTTCTGCTACATTTTCCATTTTGATAACATTTTTTAATTATTAAAATATAGAAATAAATGAACAATTTCTACGAAAACGTCCATTGTATTAAAATAAAAAAAAAACACGTGTGGCACTCGGGCACTGCCGCGGTAAAGCTATTGCATGCTATGCCTTCAAGCCACACCTCCGAGCCCGTCGGAGTGGGGAGCGTGAGGTTTTTTCGTTACAGAATTTCTGGATTCGGTCCCCGCGCTCAAGGCCCGCGATAGAAGCTATGCAATAGCTTAAAAATATTTTTAAAGAAAAATTCCTCTTTTAATTTTATTACGTACATTCTTTGTACAAAAAATACAATCGAAAACACAAGTTCTGTTTAATCTGTGTAATCTAATCTTTTTATTAAAAATTTTCTCTATCTAAGCAATTGCATTACCAATATAATATTGAACAAAAAAATAATATCATTTTGAGATGTCACGATAAATATTCATGCTTCTAATTCCAACTGAATTTTACATATTTATTCATAATAGTCACCAATTATGTATATTAAGTTAATAGATGTAGATAGACTACTAGCGAAAGTGGCTAATTGGCCACATTATACTTGTATTGGCATGTGTAAATGTGGCCAATTAGCCATGTTTACTTCAGTTGTCTCTTTTTCGCTCACGATAGTTCAATCATGCCATCTCACTTTGACGTCTAATCGTGATAGTGTGCCGTTTGACGAATTTCGTGTTTGTAACCTATCTACACCTTTTTACTTGTAATATCATTTTTTGAAGTGAAACTTCTTTAGGCGTGTTGTGAGTAAAATTTCAAGTCACGTCATGGCAAAACCGTCACGTCATGATAAAGCGACGATTTTGGTATCCTTGAATCTTGCCAAAGAAGTTTCACTTCTGACACGTGTGCTCGACAACACACTTTTCTCAACAAAACCGTTCACAACCGCGCCGTGCACAACCAGCCTAATTCAAATTCCGCTCGTGCACTTTCAAGTGTCCTTTCAATGTGCACTTTTGCGTAAAGGCCCATCCACACACGGGGCATGTGAACCGCTTGTCGTTATTATGTATACGCATGTGCTCCCTTAAAGTTTTCAATCTCTGGTACGATTTATTGCAAACATTACAAACATGGATTCTTTCCCCATCATGTTTGATCATGTGCATTTTTAGCGAATTTCTCGTATAAAACGCCAAGTCACATTTCGTACATTTATGGTTCCTTTCGTTTAAATGATCCCGTCTGACATGACTGGACAAATGCCCTGGCGTTATATAGCTCTGAGTACACGCTTTGCACTTATATTTCTTCAGTTCTTCATTATGAACTTCCGCTAAATGTTTCTGCCTTGCATAAAAAGACGATAACGATATATTACACTTCTTGCACACATATCTGATGCCTGATTTGTGTTCTTTCGACACGTGGTTTTCCCGTTTCGTGACTTTATCGAATACGATATCGCAGAAACGACACGGGAACGATCCGATCTCGTGCGTTCTCAAATGGCCTCTGAGACGGGATCGGGAAGCGAAAGCTTTTCCACAACTATCGCAAGTATGGTTTGGGTAATGTTCGTTCATATGAGTGTTTAGGGTGACAAAGTTTAGGAACGTCTTCTTGCAAATGGGACAATCGAGTTGATCTTTTTCTAGTTTAAAGGGAAGTTTATTGACTCGGCAGCCATTTCTACACACTTCTATATGATGCTTCATTTCGTCATAGTTATGCACGTCTGTTGCGCAATTCTTGCACCTTAATACTTTGCCATTCTTTTGGAACTTTTGCGAGTTGGAATGCTCCATTTTCTTGATCGCGGACGCCATGTTTGACGTACTGTGTTGGCTAATGTGTGTCTTCAAGTCATCTAGGTTGGTACACTTTTCGGGGCATATTGTGCACGAAAATGTGTTGTCTCTGTTTATTTTGAAAGGGAAAAGCCCGGCAGTTATTAGAGCCTCTGTATCTTCCAAATCTGCTACTTTTTTACACACGCTCGAATAGGTCATTTTCTTCTTGCTAGTGGGAAGTTTTTTCCGCGTTTTTCTTGGAGGTCTGTACTCGTCGGGTTCGTTCTTAAGTGCCATACCGTTTAATACTGTAAAAAATGTAGGTTTTAATACATTATGAATAAAAAAAAATATAGTTGCCGAGAATTTATAGTTCTGTAAAATTAATGAAAATTCGAAATGAGTAATAATAAGCTAAATTCTTGTGTATAATTTGATTTTTTAATTTTAAAAGTATCACAAAAGTTTCAGATAATCTTGTTTCTCAAAGACCTTTGAGGTCAGTTATAGTATTTATTTTTATTGCCGCAATTAATTATATTAAATATGTATATAATTTTCTATCTACATCATGGTACAGGCTGCTATAGTACATATTATTACAAAATTTCACCTTGTATATTAATTAAAAATTATTTTATTAACGACTAGCAGTCCAACCCGGCTTCGCCCGTGATACATATTTCGCAATAAAAGGTAGCCTATGTTCTTTTTCAGGGTCTAAAGATTATCTGTGCCAAATTTCATCAAAATCGGTCCAGTAGTTTATCCGTGAAAACTATACATACATACATACAAACCTTTCCTCTTTATAATATGTATTAGTATAGATTTAGTAATGTTCAGAGTAGTTCAATTTAAATTGTAACAAATGTATGCACAACTTCTGATAACGATAAAAATTAAAATACATTAAGTTTATTATTAGTATACAAGTTTCATGAATAAATTAATATATAAATTTAGTAACATGAAAAAATAAGGTTTTTACGCGGAAGAATAATCATCCATCCATCGTCACAAACTTTCGCATTTATAATATACTACCTTTCCGCCCGCGGCTTCGCCCATGCAGTTCCTGTTCTCGGGATAAAACCTAACCTATGTGTAAATCCAAGTTACCCTCTATATTTGTGCTAAATTTCATTGTAATAAGTTCTGTTGTATTTGCGTGAAAGAGTAACAAACATCACACACACATCCTCACAAACTTTCGCATTTATAATATTACTTAGCTTTCCGCCCGCGGCTTCGCCCGCGTTTTCAAAGAAAAACCCGTTCCCGTAGGATTTCCGGGATAAAACCTATCCTATGTCCTTTCTCGGGTATCAAAATATTTTTATACCAAATTTCATGCAAATTGGTTCAGTAGTTAAGGCGTGATTGAGTAACAGACAGACAGACAGAGTTACTTTCGCATTTATAATATTAGTATGGATTAGGACTAGTGGGATAGGATAGGATGGGATAAGGATAGGATAGGACATAGGATAAGATGCAGGGAGGTTTACGTAGAGACGAACATACTATAGTTATGCTCGCTGCAAGTAAACCGGCCCCTCCCTGCGATGGAAGGCGGATAGCCCGATAATAGGGCGACGTTATCATTACACGATACCGTCGCCTATTGTCATGTATGGGCTTGGACGAGTCGCCAAGTTGCGGCAATCACCATGTAGGCGGTGGGGGTACAAGGCCTAGCCTAGCTAGCCCAAGGCGAACGGTGGCCACCGTTGGGTTTTAGTGGGTATGGCTTTTGCGAGTCCCACATACCCCCTCATACAGAAAAACTGTAGAGGGGGATGCGTAAGTGCATTTCCCAACGTGAAAAAAAAGGACATAGGATAAGATAGGATGTATAAAATGAACAGAATGTATCTAGGTTATACTCACTGTCTTCGTTCATTTCATCATCAATGTAATCACTGTTCGACTCTTGCTTGAAATGGCTGAGGAGGATTTCATCATCATCTGTAAATAGAACAAAAAAAGTTAAGGTTTTTAATAAAAAAATCAAATAAAAAAATTAAATAAATAAATGTGTGTCTATTTCAGAGATTAAGTTTACGTCAAATGCAAATAAAATAATTAAATCGGATTCGGAAAGGCTATAATAACATTTTAGATTTTTTATAACATCACTAGCTGCGTGGCTCCGCTCCTGTTGGTCTTAGCGTGATGATATATAGCCTATAGCCTTCCTCGATAAATGGGCTATCTAACACCAAAAGAATTTTTCAAATCGGACCAGTAGTTCCGAGATTAGCGCGATCAAACAAACAAACAAACTCTTCGGCTTTATAATATTAGTATAGATGATATACCTACCTCATTTTAGCAAAAAAGATAGAAATGACATTTTACAAAATTAAAAAAGATAAACAAGAAACAATTTATTTCTTTTGAGTTGTTTATGTTACAGTCAAAACAAGATAACTGGTCAAAACCACTTTTGACTGCAAAAACCGGTCAAAAGTGCATTTGCAGTAATGTACTTCAAAAATGGTTGGATCAAGTACAGCAAAAACACCATACCTATGTAGTTTTTAGTGTAATCATTTAAATTTTATTCCAGTAATGAATATTTTGAAGTTAAAATGTTTTAACTAGCATACTTATTTACAATTTTTTTAATAGGTACTTAGATATTTCAACTAAGGATCAACACTCTTTTTACTTTTTACCCACACCTATTTTTGCAAACATCTTTATTTTCAAAAATTGTATTAAATAGGGTTTTTCCGCAGGTATAAAAGCTAGTCGATTATTTTGATTCACATAATAACCTATATAATCTATACTAATATTAAAAAGCTGAAGAGTTTGTTTGTTTGTTTGAACGCGCTAATCTCGGGATCTACTGGTCCGATTTAAAAAATTCTTTCGGTGTTAGATAGCTCATTTATCGAGGAAGGCTATAGGCTATATATCATCACGCTACGACCAACAGGAGAGGAGCCACGGGGGTGAATCCGCGCGGAGCGGCTAGTTAATAATAAAGGCAAGAATTAATTTAATTCTTATCTCAGTATTTTAATCAATTTTTTAATTAGGTTTTTTAATTCAGCAGACATCGATAATTTATAATAGTAGAGTTTAAAGCGTAATTTTTAAACAGACACATGTAGTAATTACTATTGGATAAAAAATAACATAAAATGTAAATATTTCAGAACATGTTTAACGAAATACCGAAAAATTTTGTACCCAACCATGTCTTAGAACCTTTTAACCCATTGAGCCCTGAACGGCCAGATCCGGCCGCGACACAATAGATTTTCTATTGTGTCTGTGATTCCGGGGCCTGATGGATTAACAAATAAGTGATTCAAGTAAAAAAATCGCATATAGGTATACTACTCTTTTGTCTGTGTAAAAGGTTAAAATTATTATGCAAATGCGACTTACGAAATTTTTAACGAATAGAGAAAAAATTCGATCTCTTAGCAGAATTAAATTTATATTTAATTCTGTTATGAGATCTATTCTTTAAAATTTTCACATTTATAAATTACTAGCGGTCCGCCCCGGCTTCGCCCGTGGTACCTACATGTTTGTACTATCCTATCTCTCAAGTTGGATCGAACTGCACATGGTGTGCGAATTTTATTATAATCGGTTAAGTGGTTTAGGAGTCCATTGAGGACAAACATTGTGACACGAGATTTATATATATTAAGAAGATAAAGAATGTGATTGCTATAAAACTAATAGCGAAAAGAAATAAACTCCTTTCCCTGTGGGACACTATTAGCCCGGCCGTACACGGACGGCTCGAGCGGTCTCTCGTTGACAGCTCAAGTATGACCACGAAGTTGACCGCTTGAAGCGGTCGCGACGGCTCGAGCAGTCCGTGAATGTCTACAGTTCACCGCGAGGTTGCGTCTTCAAACCGTCGGTCTCAACTGCTTGAAGCCGTCCGTGTATGGCCGCCCTTATATTATCTACTTTTTTATTGTTTTTCATTTCCTGTTTTTTGTATGTTTTTATTCTTTTTGATGTCAATTAAGATTAACTGTGTCACACTGTCTCGCTAAATAAAGTTTTTTCTTTCTTTCTATCATTATGTCTGTATACAGTCTGTGTCCCCTAGTCCCACTAGGGCCTGGGGTAAGGGGCAGATGCATTATGTATACATCTGTTTCACTGATCGATTTTCTCTATCATTATATACGGACAAAATTGAGACACCAAAAACAAGACCAGCTGCGCTTCGCGGTTTCACCTGCATTGCTCCGCTCTTGATGGTCTTAAAGAGATGATATATAGCCTATAGCCTTCCTCGATAAATGGGCTATCTAACACCAAAAGAATTTTTCAAATCGGACCGTTCCCGAGATTAGCGCGTTCAAACAAACAACATAATATATGGATGATGATGATGACGATTTTTTTAAAAGATAAATGGTATTACCACAAAACGATTTAAACAGAGTCTAACTTTAAACCAGGGATCTGTCACTTTAACAGTTGTCTATGTGAAATGGGATAAAACCAGATTAAAGATAAACCCTGGCTCAAGTTTTTTGTGGTAAAACAGTGAACATCTGACTTCACTCACCACTTGCACTATCATTGCCCATGTCTTTAGATATTTCCTCTTTAACTGCCATCACATTTTCGTCCGCTTCTGAAAATTATATGAAAAAAAATTTCAGAGTAAAAAATATTTAAGTAAGTAATTTATTTGAATTGAACAAAACTATAACATTTACAACATTAATCAAATTAAATAATAATATGTACTTTCATAAAAAAATCGATAATTACGAAAAATAACAAAAAATATAATAGATTTTTCAATTGTACTATCATAAATCACTATAATTACAATGTATTTAATTACAATGTAATATTTGAATAATTTAATTTAACAAAAGTATCATAATTTAACACTTGACTTGGAAAAATGTAACAAAATTATTTGTGTATCTATAATATAAAAATGAATCCCAAAATGTGTTGGTAAGCGCATAACTTGAGAACGGCTGAACCGATTTCGTTAATTCTTATTTTACTATATTCCTTGAAGTACGAGGATGGTTCTTACGTAGAGAAAACGTAAATATGTACCACGGGCGAAGCCGGGGCGGACCGCTAGTATTTTATAACATTAAACACACATATTTGAAAATCTAATATTTACTTACTCTTTAATCTCGCAGCTGCTTCTAAAGACTTCAACGACTCCTCAACTTGTTTCTTAAACTTAAAACATAACATTAGTTGGTCAATACAACTTTCACAAATAAGGCATTTGGTATCTTCGACATCTAGGCTTGCAACCTGCAAATAGACAAAGAACCATATATTTTAACAATAATATTATAAAGTAGCGGTCCGCCCCGGCTTCGCCTGTGGTACATAATTACGTTTTCTCTA